>JAMQYH010000186.1:0-39549 GCA_027562975.1 Rhynchospora breviuscula
CGTCGCCCAGACCGAATGGACCTCGCCGGCGGTAAAGCGCAACGCCCTGACCCGGCTGTCCACGCTGCTCAAGTCGGCAGTCAGCGATGGGCTGATCGAGAAGAACCCGGCCGAGGCCTTGGAGCTGCCCCGACGGACGAAAAAAGGAGGTGGACCCCTTCAGCAAGGCCGAGGCCGACCGGATCATCGAGGCGATGTATGCCCGCGATCACTGGCCCACCAGCATCTATGCCGCGCTCTACGAGTTCATGTTCTACAGCGGCGTACGGATCGCTGAGGCCCTGGCGCTGCAGTGGGATGCAGTGGACTTGGATAGCGGGCACGTCCGGATCTTCCGGGTGGTCGCCCTGGGCGAGGTAGAGGAGCGGACCAAGACCCACAAGTCGCGGACCATCCTGCTCAACGAGCGATCGATCCATGCCCTGCGCTTCGCCCAGCAGTACGCCGAACGGCGCCGGAAGGGCTCGGGCAAGATCAAGGAGACCCCTTTCGTCTTCCCGCCCTCGAAGAATGCCGAGCACGTGAAGCAGACGTCGGACATCCATCACCAGTGGCGCCCTACCTTGGCCGCCCTCGGCATCCGGTACCGGCGGCCTTATAACTGCCGTCACACCTATGCGACAATGTGCTTAATGGCCGGCATGAACATCGCCTTCATCGCCCAACAGCTGGGAAACACCATCCAGATCCTCCTTTCCACCTACGCTCGCTGGATCAACTCAGGTTCAGACTGGAGCGAGATAGCCAAGCTCGGAATTGGTATCAAATCGGTATCAGCAAATCCGGCGACGCTGTAAGTCCTTGATAGGTAACCCCTTGATCTCCACCGCTAACATCACCATGCAGTATAGGTGGCGTTAGCTTGTGCTCATAAAGCCCTGGTTTTGCTGGGTTTCTAGGCTTTCTAGGATGGCTTCAGAACCCCTCAAAACGCTTCCGAACGCAGCGATTGGTATCAGAATTGGTATCGCTCGCTGCACCTCTTCCGGCGTTCTGCCGACCCTAAATCCCCTCCTTTCGTCTCCACCCGCTCGACTTCCGAGCACGGCGCCGTACTGTATGCCCGAACAGTAAGGACACGACCATGCTTTTCGACCCAGACCACCCGACTGCCACCGGCCTCCGGGAGTACCTCGCCGACGAGCGCGACCGGCTCAACTTCCCGGACATGTGGCACCGGTTCTGTATCACCGGCGCCCTCGCGCTACTGGAACGCAATGCCATCAGCCAGCCGGACTGCGTCGAGCTCTGCGAGCTTGCTGATGCGGGGCTCGATCACTCGCTGGAGATCCAGGCGACCTGGCCTCGCGGATGGGACATCCGGCTCAGCTACGAACTAACCTGCCCTACTACCGGCAAGGTATGGGCGACGTCAGGCGGGCCGAGCTTCGTCAGGCCAGAGCTCGGGCGCCTACCGGTAGGCCAGTTCAGTCGTCGCGGCGAGGGACGCATCCACCTGGTGGACATGCGCCAAGAGCAGGTCTTGGGTGTGTTCGTGACGCCGACCGCCGCCGAGATTGACGGCCAGCTCTACGAGATGGTGCTGGCCGGCCGATGGGATGGCCAGAAGGTCGTGCCGCTGACCGAGGCACCGAAACAGTAGGAACGAAAAAAAAACCGCCCACCAGTGGTGGACGGTAGCTGGCTACGGCATCGCGGAGACAGGCGAACACCCCTTGACGATGTAGTCCTGCAGCGTGGCTATCTGCTTGGTTGCGAGCTCGATTCGGTCACGGAGACGCCAATAATCCCGTTCAGCGGCGTCATCAAGTCGGGGGGCGGCTGCATAGCCCAGGCCGGCGGTGCCGGTGGCTGTGGGCACGTTGCTGCTATTGGCTGGGCAGCTGGCCTTGAGCTGCAGCCGGCGACGGCCAGCAGCAACATCCCCGCGCAGGCGATCATTCTCATCGAGCGCATTCTTCAGTTCCTCGGTGTGTTTGCGATCCAGCTCGGCGACGGCCAGCTGGGCTTCCTGCTGCTTGGCCAGCGCCTGCCGCACCTGCTGGGCGGCAGCATTGGAGATCGCCGCCAGATCCGCCTGATGGGCCGTGCGCTCGTTCGCGGTCTCGGTCTTCGCCTCCGCGATCTGCCCGGATAGGCGCCAGCCGTTCAGGGACCAGCCAATGCCGGTCCCGACAGCGAGCAGGACGACAACGGCGCCAGCGATGAACCACGCCCTGTACTGCTCGACAACGCCCATCACGCCACCCTATCCAGCAGCAGCTGGAAGTAAGGCTTCACCGTGTCCTTGAGCAGGTCGTGGCCGAAGTCGTTCGGGTGGACGTTGTCCCCAGTGGCGCCGTCCCGGATCTGGTCCTGGCCAGCAGCGTCGCGGCCGCCGGTGATCGCTGCGGCGAAGCCCTTGATGACGATCCCGCCAGAGACCCGGGGCAACCAATTGGCGTTGTAATCACGGCGCGCTTGGTCGTTCGCGCCGACGTTGCGGTAGGCGGTGTTGACCGGGGTCGCCTCGGGCAGAAGCACCACCGGACGCAGGCCCGCGCCCTGGAGCGTGGCGAACACGCGGCCCAGGGACCCGCGCAGCCGGCGCAGTGCCGCGGCGCTTATGCCGGTGCCGGCGGTGACGTCGTTCCCCGACCAAGGCGAATAGGTGACGATGGTCGGCCGCACGGCGTTGATGTGGTCGGCCAGCATCCGGCTGTAGAGGTCCGGGGCCTGGGCGTGCAGCGCAGCGTTGAAGTATTCCAGCGGGCGCTCTGGGGTCGACAGCTCGTAGACCGCTCGCTGCATGCCGCCATAGTCCCGCACGTTGCCGCCCAGGCCTTCCTGGATGCTGTCCCCCAGGATCATCACCTGGTGGCCACGCGCGAGGGTCTGGTACTGGATGGCTGGCACCACCGCCTTCTCGTCGCCACCGCTCGTGTAAACGCCGTTCTGGGTGAACGCTGGCTTGTTGGTGACCCCGGCCACCTCTTGGTTCGAGCAGCGGTAGACCCGGGGCCCCGACCCGCGCCAGTAGTAGAGGTTGTTGTAGGGCATCGAGGCGACCGAGTTCGCCGGGAACTCAATCCGGACCATGACCACCGGGCGCCCGGCGGCAGAGTCGGTCCGCGGGATGCTGGCCAGGAACACCGGATCGGACCAGGTGATGCTATAGCGCTCCTCGCCCAAGCCGGGCGGGCAGATCGACCGTTGCGTTTCCGTTGAAGGTCAGGTCGATCCACTCGCCCTGCTCCGGCTGGATGAACACCTGGTAGTCAGCGGCCGGCACTGCGGCGGAGACTCCGACGCAGGCCTTGACCCCTGTCACCACTGCGGTGTGCACGTTCGGGATGCCGACCCGGAAGGACAGAAAGTCCGCCTCCAGCTCGATCTGCATGTTGAAGGTCGTGGCATTGGTCAGCGCCTGGGTGCGCAGGCGGCCGAACAGGTGCTTGGTCAGGACGTTGGTTCCGGTGCTCATGAGCCCGGCGAAGCGGTCCCGCTCCTCCATCTGGTCGTAGACCGGCCCCATGGCGTTCGGTAGGCGGCGTTGATACTGCATAGTCCCTCTCCTATGAGGTGACACGGTTGTGGGTCTGCTCGACTCAGGCGGTGGCGCGCTTCGCCTGCTCACCCGCGGCGATGGCCACCCGGGCTGTGGAGCCCAGGAACAGGGCCCTGCTCAGCGGTGCGGCGCTTGGTCAGGCCGTGCATCACCGCACCGTCGTTCTTGTTCCAGCGGAGGAACTGCTCGGCGGCGCCGGCATAGTCCTTGGCGTTCAGCTTGCGCAGGAGCGTCGATTCGCCCAGGCCCTCGGCCTTGCCGTTCTGGTTCTCGTCCAGGCCGACGTTGTAGGCGAACGAGACCAGTGCATCGAACTGGCCCTGGGTCAGGGGGACCTTGAGCAGGCGCTGAACGCCGGCCTCAGTAGCAGCCAAGTCTTGGACGAAGGCGGCGTCGGCCTGCGCCTGGGTCCAGACCAGGCCTTTCTTGACCTCGCGCCCGGTATGCCCCCAGCCGATGGTCCAGGGGTGGCCGTCCTTGCTGCCGGGGTCCGGATAGGCGACCAGCCGGCAGCTTTCGAAGTGGTGCATGAGCGCGACGCCCTCGGCGGATGTCCGCATGGGTTTTCTCCAGGCACAAAAAAGCCCGCGCGGGGCGGGCTGATGAACTACCGAGGAATCCTCGGTAGTTGGGATGTCCTCATGATCGTGAGGATTGCGGGGGATGGCCGGTGATTCACCAGCCGATTCCTCACGCTTGTGAGGACACAGGGGTCACGCTGAGCCGACGTCGCCGGTCTGCACGGGAGCTGCGTCCTCGATCACCGCAGAGGTCACACGTACGCTGGCGCTGTATTTCTTCAGCAGCTGAGCGGTGCGGACCTCGATGGTTGGGTTGCTGTTGAGCATCTCTTTGGCCTTGGCCTCGGCTTCTGCCTCGGTGGCGAACTCCATAGAGGCGTCGAGGTTGTAGAACTGGGCGAGTACGACATATGGCATAGCGGTGTCCTCCGGACATGAAAAAGCCCGCACGCGGCGGGCTCGATAGGATTGGGTGGATCAGTAATTCTCGACGTCGACCACCATGATTTGGCGATTGCCGCCGTTATAGTTGATGGCGCGATCGTTACTGCTGTACGGGCGGACCATGTAGTAGATGTTTCGGCTGCCGCACTTCACTGAGTTGCCATCGTCCAGACCGTGGACGTCAGACTTTCAATGCGGGTCGTCTGCTGGGTCATCGGCTGGACGATATACGCCCAGGCTCGATTGGCCAGAACAACCGCCGGGTACTTTCCATAGTTCCGGGTCTCATCTGAGTTGGAGTTGCCAAGGAAGAAGTCCTGCACCTTGAGGTACTTCATCCGGGAATCGAAGACCGGTTCCCGCGTAGCAGGATTGCGCACGATGAACTTGCCCGCTGACGCGAACATCATCCCGTACTTGGGCAGGTCGAACAGCCAGAAGTCGACATCGAAGTCGAAGGCGCCATCGGGAATCCCGTACAGCGTGTAGGTCACCTGGCCACCGTTCACCACCGAGTGGGTGATGCACACCGGGTATGGTGCTCGCACGGCGAGGATTGGCTGGTCTGCGTTGACCGTGAAGGTCACCGTTCGGACGTAGGGGTTCGCCTGGCCCGAGGAGGCCGTGCGCACCCTTCCCGTCTGGCGCAGGGCGAGGTTGAAATAGTTGGTGTCGATGGCCACGGTCTGGTTCTGACGGCGCAGCTTGAAACCCGGCATCAGTAGACTCCATAGCGAATGACGGTCCCGACGGGCATGCCGCTCCAGATGATGGAGCGGCCTTCCAATCGGACCTGGTTGCCGGTGCTCTGGACACCCTGCTGATTCTCACTCGGCGTGAAGAAATAGAAGGGAGACCCAGAGATGGAATCAGGAATGTCGATGCGACCGCTCGTGGTACCACCGTTCACCATGTGGGAGCCCACCAGCCGAACGATGCTCTCATTCAGCTGGAAGATCACACGGTTCTGCGCGTCTCTATTGATGAACCCTGGCATCAGCTCAAACTCATTTCGACGAGCACAACGCCATCTGCAATCAAGAACACGCCCGTGTCGTTGATCTGCAGATAGCGACCCTCTCGCCCATAGTTACGGATGATCATCTCACCGGTGTAATAGTTATCGGTGCGGATCGGTTGGTTGTAGCTGGTGAGCTGTTGCGACTGCACCGTCTGGCCAATCAGCGCGCTGGAGATGTAGGCCTTGTTGATGAAGGCCGAGTCCATGAAGGTTTGCCCATTCACCACCGAGAAGAACGCCTTACCCTTCCCGTCGATGCCTGGGCCCAGCACCAGGAAGCGGTCAGAAGCAACCGCGACCGTGGACTGCAGGCCGACATTGCCGCCACCAGCTTCGATGCCGACGCCGATGCCGGCCATGTAGTACGTGCCCTCCTGCGTCACCCCCAATTTCACCGCCCAGCTCGCGTTCACCTTCCCAGCCGTATTGGCCTGGGCCTGACTGACCTGCTGCACGGAAGCATTGGTGTCACCCAGCGACGTCTGCAGCCCGGTGATCGACGTCGCCTGGGAGGTCAGCGTGGCGCCCTGCTGGGTCACCTGCGCCTGGGTATCGCTCAGCGCGGTGGCCGAGGCCGCCGCAGACCGACGCCCGATCGCGATGTAGGCGATGTCCACCACCGCGGACGTGTCCTGAGAGTTCAGGAAGTCGAACCGGATGGTGGAATTGCTCATCTTGGTCGACCAGGCCGTGTTGCTGGACAGATCGATCTCGATGTCCTGCCAGTCGGTGGTGTTCAGGTTGATGCTGAACGTCGCCGTGCGGGCCTCCGATAGCGCTCCATCCTCGTTGGCCCAGTAGATGCGGCCAGGATTGCGGGTGCTGTTGCGCCGGCGGATCCGCATCTTGATCAGGTAGTTCTGCGCGCCATTGGTGTTGGCGAACGTCGGCAGCCGGAAGTTGGCGTAGCCGGTCAGGGTCGCATTCTGCTGGTAGGGCAGTCAGCGTTGCCCCGCTGGCGGCCTGCTCCAGATAGGCGCCACGCAACGTGTTCAGAAACTCGAAGTTGACGCCCGCCGCGAACATGCCGGTGCCGGCGATCTGCGCCTGCAGGTTCGTCAGCTGGGTGGCCTGGCTGGTGATGTTTCCTTCTGCCGAGATGACACGGGTCCCCAGGTTCGTCGTGGCCGTCGCCGCCGCGTCTGCGGTGGCCTGGGCCTGCTTGGCCGCCGTGATGTTCTCGCAGTGCCAGTCGGTGACGTACCAGGTGGCTGTCTCCGCGTTCAGCGTCTCGATCTGCAGCATGGGGTTCAGGAACGTCTGCCCAGCCGGGATCGTGTGGTCCCAGGTCACGCGGGTCCAAGTCTGCGTGACGGCAGTAGGCGGCGAGCTCTGGTAGGCGGTCCGGCCCCCGAACGGCGTGGTCGACCTTGTCGCGTAGTGCTGGAACGGCCGGGTGCCGGTGTTGGCGCCAGCCGCTACCAAGGCACTGAACCGGTAGACGTCGCCTGCCTTCACCGGGAAGTTCGGCAGGCTGTTAATGTCCGGGAAGTTGTCCCGGGCGGTGATACGGGCCGCATAGGGGAACGGGCAGTTCGCAGGCACGCCCGCCGCGGTGGTCTGCACGATGTAGAAGCCCATCGTGTTGAACGCCGGGTCGAACGTGGGGTTCGGGACCATGTTGAACGCCTGCTGCACCGCGCCCTTGATGCTGGTGCTCAGGCTGGTGATCTGGCCGGCCTGCGACGTGATGTTGCTGCCTTGCTGGTTCACGGTCGTGGTCAGGCCGGATAGAGCAGTGGCGGTCGCATCCTGCTGCGCCGAGAGCACCTTAGCGTTGTTGCTCCAGCCAGTGACCGCGGTACCGACCTCAAGCTGTGCCCTGGTGCCCTCGACGAAGCCGTCCGCAAGGCCGGAAGCCGCGGAGCGGACCCGGTAGAACAGGGACACCATGGCGGTATCGGCCGGCAGCCCGGGGTGGGTGAAGGAGAACCGCTTACCGGTGGCGTCGAGCTCGAACAGCTGGGACACCGGAGCGCCGATCGCGACACCGTCGGCCTTCAGCGCCTGGATGAAGATCTGCATCCGAATGGCAGGGGTGCCGCGCATGTAGATCGATGCAGTGACGGCCTGGCCCGCGCCGGCCTTGACCCGGTACGCGACCGAGGTGTTGATCGAGAAATAGCGGGTATTGAGGTCCACCCCCTTGAAGTCGATCCGCATCGACTTTTCAGCCGAGCTGAGCCAGGACTGCACCAGGCTCGCGGACGCCGAGGTCGTCGAGTCGACCACGCCACCATCCATGTTCCAGCCCAGCGCCAGGCGAGGATCTGGGCTCACCTCGGTGAACGTCGGGTTGTAGAGGAGGTTCTCCCCGCCGGCGTTGCCGAGGTCGCTGCGCAGATTGGTGATGCTGGTGGCCTGGCTGGTGAGCGTGCCCTCTACGTTGGTCACCCGGCCCGCCAGTTGGCTGGTGGCCGTGGCCTGCCCGGCGAGGCTGTCGATGACGGTTTTGGTGTTGTCCTTCCAGCCGGTCACGGTCGTGCCCAGTTGCAGCTGCGCGTTATCGCAGTCCACGGTGACGGTGGAGAGCGTGGCGGTGCCGTAGACCCGCAGGATCACCCGGATAGCGACCGTCGCGGCCGGGCATTCGCCCACGCAGGTCAGCCGCTGCGCTGTGCCATCCGCCACGACTCGAGTCCCCTCGGCGTAATAGATGGCATTGCCCGCGGCGTCGAAGGCGCGGAACGCCACGAACACGACGGCCCCCGCGGTCGCCTTGACGTAAATGGACGCCGCCAGCTTTTGCGCACCGGTGACGACCTTGTTCCGGACGTCCTCGTTGTAGATGTAGGCGCCGGCCGAGGCCGACATGCTGGTCAACACCATGCGCTGAGCGAAGGTCTGGGCGTTTAGGAAGGACGCGACCTTGCTGTAGGTCTTGCCCACGTTGGCATCGCCGTCCGCATACCAGCCGGCAGCGACCACGAAACCATCTGCCCAGGTCTCGAACCCCGGGTTATAGAGCAGGTTTTCGCTGCCGCTATCGCCCAGCGCCGCGTTGATGCTGGTGATCGCCGAGCCCTGGGCGGTGACGGTATTGCCCTGGCTCGTGACCTGGTTCTGGAGGGCCTGCACCGTGGTGGCGTCGGCCTTGCCGGACACCGAGGTCTTCAGCTGGGTGATGTCGGTGCTGTTGGCGGTGATCTTGCCGTCCTGGGTGCGGACGGTGTTCTCGGTGGAGGTCACGCGGGAGGCCAAGCCATCGCCTTCCCGGATGATCGCCCCGGCGTCGCGCCAGTAGGCGGTCGCAGGCGGCGCGTTGCTGCCATCGGCGGCGGCCGGCACGTCCTTCTTGGCCTGGAACAGGGCGTTATCCACCGTGACGATGGCGCCGGCCTTGTAGGCCTCGGTTTTCTTGTACTCCTGGGCGTCGGCCAGGTCGCCGATCTGATCGATCTGGTTCTGGACGGCGTCCAGCTCCTGCTGCAGCGCACTGCGGGTCTCCGCGATGCGGCTGCTGACCGAGCCCGGTACCGACGCATCGGCGTCTACCAGGTCGATGCGATCGAATAGTTCCTGGCCCAGGGCGCTGTGGACGAACTCCTCGGTGATCAGCTGGTTGTACTCGGTGGCATCCGTGCTGGCGGTGCCCACGGTCCAGTTGGTCCAGGGGCCCACGTTGCCGATGCGGTCGATCAGCCGGCCGCGGAAGAACAGGCGAGCGCCCGCCGCCAGCCCGTTCAGGGTGTAGGTGTTGGTCGGGAAAGCGAACAGACCCATGCTCTGGGCGTTGTCGCCCTGGGCGGTCGTGGCCTGCTGGATCTCGGTGTAGGCGCTGTCGCCTGCTCCCTCTGCCGGAAATGCCCAGTCCAGGGTGATCTTCCAGGCGCCCGCGGTGGTTTTCAGCAGGGCGAGCGCTGGCGGTGCGCCAACCTTGCCGGTGAGCTGGGTCAGGGTGGACGTCTTCCAAACCGAGGCGATGTCCACGGCGTTGACCGCCCGCACGCGCGCCAGGTAGCCGCCGGCGTAGATGCTCGGCACATCCACGGCCAAGCTGCCGGTGCGCTGGATGCGAACCCAGTTGCCACTGTCCTTGCGCCACTCGACGTCGTAGGCCACTGCGCCGGGCACCGCCGTCCAGGAGATGGTCATGGTGGTGACGGTGATGCCCTGGTTCACGGCGTGGTAGGCCGACAGCGCCACGCTGGCCGGTGCCTCGACGGTACCGGTGGGCAGGATGCTGATCGGCCGGCTTTCCAGCTTGGCGCCGGTATCAATGGCGGCGAACTTCGACGGCTCGAACTGCAGCGCGGAGATTTCGAACACGCCCTCCTCCGGCCGGGTGACTTTCATCACACGGTACAGAGGCACGGCCAGATCATCAGCATCCAACGTCCAGACCAGTTCGGCCTGCGGCGTTTCGCTGTAGGCCGTGGTCACGGCGATCTGGCGGCCCGCGACCTGGCGGATGGTCCGCCCTTCACAGGCGCCGCTGGGCAAATTGATGATCAGGCGATCGCCCACCTTCGCCCGGGTGTCGCGATCTAGGGTGATGACGGTGCCGGCCGCCGCGCTGATCCGCCCCCCGATCTCGGCGCCGGAGATGAGCTTGTCAGCCACCGGAATGACGTGGCCCGGCAGCGGAATGCGGCCGTCCATGCCGACGCGGAAAGTCACGGTGCGGTCCTGGCTGTTGGTCAGCAGGATCCACTTGCCACGGCGCTGCGCCTCGGACTCGCGCGTGCAGCCGATCGCACTGATCTCGACCGGATTGTCGCCATAGCGGCGCTGCAGCTTGGCATCCGAGGCAGCGGCTACGTCGGTGTCGTAGTTGTTGGCCGGGTTGTCGAAGCTCACCAGGGCGCGGGTGTAGCGGGTGCGCTCGCTGGCAGATCCATAGGTGAACTTGCCATCGACGACGTTTGCCCGGGTGAAGGCGAAATCGAAGTCGGCCGAGCGCGGAATGTCCGCCTGCACGTTGAGCTGGCCCTGGGCCCAGTAGGTCATGCCGCGATAGATGGCGGAGATGTCCCGCAGCAACTCCCAGGCGCCGGTGCGGCTCTGCAGGTTCAGGTCGCAGAGGTAGCGCGGCTCTTCGCCGCCTTTACCGTCCGGCACCAGTTGGTCGCAGTATTGGGCGATGCGATAGAGCTCGTACTTGTCGGCCATCCAAGGCTTCATGCGCTTGCCCAGCCCGAAGCGGTCGTTGGTGGCGATGTCGAAGGTGATCCAGGCCGGGTTGTTGGTCCAAGCCGACTTGAAGCTGCCATCCCATACGCCCGAATAGGTGCGGCTCACCGGATCGTAGGTGGTGGGTACCTGGACCTTGCGCGCATCGCACTCCAGGGTCACCGCCGGGATGTTGCTGAACTGCTCGGCGCTGAACTCGACGTAGAGCAGCGCCGTGTTGGGATAACGAAGCTTGGCGTCGATCACCTCGGTAATACCAGCGATGGACATGGTGTCGGCGATGCGGTTGTTATTCTGGTTGGCCGTGATACGGCGGACGCGAACTTGCCAGCCGCTGGTGGCCTTGGGCAGATCGATACGGCGCGAGCGCTCGTATCGGGTCGTGGTCTTGCCGTCCACCGCCTCAAGCAGCACCTGCTGGTAGGGGCCGCCGTCGGTGGCCACGTCCACGGCATACTCGATCCGGTAGCCGTTGATGTTGCCCTCGCTGTCCTGCTGCTGCAGAGCCGGCCAGGCAAAGCGCAGGCGCACGGCGGAAAGCTGGGTGTTGCTGATCGAGCGCACCCAGGCCGCGGTGCTGCGCAGCTCCACGTTGATGGTGGTCTCGTTCTCCACCGACGGCAGGCCAGGGATGTACGGCTGCTCGACGGTACCCGGACGCCACTCCCAGGAGACACCGGTGAAATTGCTATTGCCCTGGGCATCGGCCAGCGGGGTGTTGTCGAGGTAGATGGTCTGCGCAGTGGGCGAGCCAGCGAACTCCCCTTCGCCCACGGCGATGAGCATCTTGGCCTTGGCAATGCTGCGCAGGCTGTCGACGGCCTCGCTGGGCTCCTTGGGCTTGCTGCTGCCGCCCTTGCGGCCGGTAAGTTCGGGAGGCAATGCGGCTGTCATGCGTTACTCCAGGGCATGAAAAAGCCCGCACTGGGCGGGCTCGGTGTTCGGGGAACAGATCAGGAGGCGTCTTCGGCGTAGATACCGGCGCTGATGATGGCGCCGCCCCAGCGCCGGCGGCCGTAGCAGATCGGGACTGGGTTACCGCTGGCGGTGGTGTTCTTGGCGCTGCCGAAGGCGTAGCTGGGCTGGTTTTCGGGCGCGGCGCTGGTTTTCAGGCCCTTGGCCTGGGGACTGAGCATCTGGACGACGCCGCCAGCGACAAGAGCGATACCGGGTGCCAGCAGCGCCTGGAAACCAGGGATGAACGATGCTGCGATCAAGACCACGCCGATGATCGTTTGCAACACTCCAGCGCGCTTGCTTCCTCGCATCACCGGCACGATGCGAATTTCTCGGGTACCGCTCAGTTCGAAAGACTCAGCACCTACGTTCTGGCGGTTGCGGAAGACGGCGTAGACCAAGCCGCGGCGCTCGAGGGCGACGATAGCCTCGCGAAAGCCGTCCAAGGTATTGCGCAGAGCGCTGAAGGCCTCTTCGGCGGTACCCCTGTCCAAGAAATACCGATGGGTTCGGCCAAACAGTCGTGCCAGCGGCCCGGAAAGCTTGATGATGGTCGCCGGGGTGTAGTGGGCTGCTGATGCCATGTTTTCTCCAGGTATGAAAAAGCCGCCCGGAGGCGGCTGTTTTACAAGCAACGGCGAACCGCATCCGAGATTCCTGATCGCCCGATGGAGGCCCAGGCCGCTCGCTGGTAAAGCTTTACAGTGCTTCCACCGGAAGCGTTTCGATTGACGTCCAAGACCTCGTCGGTCTGCCCCGTAGCCTCAGCGGAAATCGTCAACCGATACCCAGTCAACGTCTCCGCGACAGCAGCTTGAGGGCGTACCTCTTGCCACAAAGGATGGACGCAAAGCGCGTACGACCGGGGGTCCTTCTTTGTCGTAGCAGAGACTTCAGGTGTCCCCTTCATGAGATCAGCCGGGGTCGTACACCCTGCCAGCACCAGCAATCCCAGACCTACTGCCATCCACCGCATAGCCGCCTCCAGGCTGTGAAAGGATTCACTCTAGCATCGGCGGCTATGCGACGCCTCGATCAAGCTGGGCCGATGCCGGCGCAGTAGAAGGTGCCCTCTGGAGAAATACCGATTTTGATGATCCATCGGCCGAGCTCTTCATCTTTAGCCTCTTGCTGATCGACACCGACACCGATTCCAGCAGCGCCATACGGGACAGATAGAGCGGTCTTGAGCACAGACTCAGCCGACACAGCAGCTGTGCTAATAGGAGACGCGATGTAGCTTGCATCCTCGCGAAGAGTGGTGGTCAGAGTCCCGATATGGGTTGCCAGCTCTGTGTGACTCATAGGCTGTACCGATCCACGATCGGAGCTGTTCCGATTTTGAAGGTCCTTGAGCCCTGCCTGCAACGTAACAAGCGAAGAAGTTAGGCTGTTGACCTGGGTCTGCAGGTTGATGATTTGTTGACCGATATTCATGGTTTCTCCTGCGGCTCCGCCGCGGTGGGGGAATCTCTGTGGCGAAGGATCAGCCTTGCGCGCTCGTGCCAGTTGCCGCCGTAGACGATGACCTCTGAGGGCCGCCCATGCAGGTGGTGCAGCATGAACGGCCCCGGACCGAAGACCAGGGCCTGCTCACCCGGCAGTGAGGGGTCGGTGCCGAGGTAAATGCCTGCGTGGTTGGGATGAGCCGTGCGCCCGATCTGCAGCACGATCATGTCGCCGCGCTGCGGCCGGTCCACCGGGTAGAAACCCGCGGCCTCGTAGTGCTGCTCGTAGAGGCTGGCGTTCTCCGCCAGCTCCCACCAGCCATCTGTGCGGCTGTAGGCCGGAAACTCCAGTCCCCACTCTCGCCGGTACCAGTCGGCGCAGATCGCCCAGCAGTCCTGGACGCCGTGGACGAAGGGGCGACCGAGCAGCGGCACGTCTGCCTCCGGCGCCAGGGTTCGTAGATCGCCCTCCGGCCAGCTCAGGATGTACCAGGTGAGGCCGGAGGCGTTGCACATGGCGACGTCCGCCGGCGAGGGCCTGCTGCTGGCGTCTGGATGGCTATGCACCACGGCGAGGATCTCGCCCTGGTCGTCGGCACCAGCGTAGGCCTCCGGGGCAATGCGGAACTCCTCGCCCGGATCGGCCGCGGTGTTCTCGCACGGCACGTACCGCTGGCGGCGCCCGTCCTTGATGACCAACCCGCAGCACTCGCGCGGGTAGACCTCGGCAGCGTGCGCCTGCACGGCCGCCAGGATGTACTTCAGCATGATCAGCTCCTGGCGATTAGGGAGACGGCTGGGAAGCCGCCGTGGGGTAGCTCGTTGCCTTCGCCGAAGCGCGGCACGCAACCGGTGCCCAGGGTGCCATCGCAGACGTCCCGTGCCGGGTCGTCGGTCAGCTTGCCGTCTTCATCACGGTAAGGCCCGGTGTAGCCGCAGTTCGGTCCGCGGTAGCCGCCGGTCATGGCCCAGTGGCAGAAGGTCGTGCACTGCCGGCCCACGGCCTCGCCGGTGAGGTCACCTGGCGATGCCAGCTCCCACGCCACCGCCTCGCCGTCCTCGCTCGTCTTCTGGTCCATGTACCAGACCTCGACGACCTCCTGGGTCGGGTCGGCAGTCGGGTTTCCGGAAGGGAAGTTGCGCGCATCCAGATACTCGACCAGCGTTTCCCGCAGCACCAGGCGGAACTGAAGCAGGTCCTCGAAGGCCAGGCACAGCGCGGTGATCCGCCCCGAGACGTTGCCCGCCGAGAACGTTGGCCGCGGCGCCGTCCCGTCGCTGGTCGCCTCTATGCCCTCCAGCTGGACAGGCCAAGCCGCGTACTCGACGCCCTTCCACCAGATCGACTTGGCCGGCAGCTGATCCGCGTTGGCGCCCGCCGCTGCAATCTCCTCGGGGGTATGCGGGATGGCATGGCCGTGGAAATACAGCACGTCCGCACCGAAGTCGCTGCCGTCCAGCTCAAATAGCCGGATCTCGGCGCCTGGCTCAAGCTGCTGATAGCGCGTCTGCAAACTCATAAGTGGAACGCCTGCTCGAAGGTTGCCGTGAGGGTGTACACCGCGCCGCCGACCGGAGAAATGGACACCTCCTTGGCTCGGTAGAAGCCGATGCTTCCCAGCGGCGGCGTCCAGAGGAACGAGCGGTAGCCTGCGTGCCGATCCAGGAAATCCCGGATCTCGATGATGGTTTCGCGACGCCCCTTGAACGTCAGTGGCCAGGACTGTGAGCGGTTGTTGGGGCCGTCGCCGACTACCTGGGCGTAGCCATCACCGAACTGGGAGGTCCGGGTGCGGTGGTCGATCTGCCCCTGGGCGCCGCCTAATGGGCGCCAGGTGAAGGTTTCAGCGGCCACGGATAGCCCTCCATATAGATCTGCCGTCTTGTAGCTCCTGCTGGACAATGCGAAGAGCCCCATCACTGATCATTTTCGCGAGCTGCTTGCCCGCGTCGCCCGCTCCGTTGGCGTCAGTCGTAGTGGTGGCGTTGCCATTCGCATCGATGTGCACCTCCGTGGTGATCTGGATCGACGGCGCTGCCATCGCAGCGCTAGCGCCCGGGTTTCCCAGAGGGGTGATGGAGCCGCCCTGCCCGCCCATCATCAGGTAGCTCTTGCCACCCTGGCTCAGCAGCTCCGGGCCGCGCTCGTTGACCTGGTACAGGGAGCCCGCCGATACGGGGCCGCCAGTGGCTCGCTGTCCAGCTACCCAGGTGCTGAAGTCGGTACCGGTATACCCCGCCTGAGTGGCACCCGCTGACGAACTGGCGCCGCCACCGAAGTAAGACGACGCTACCGAGCCCGCGATGTTCAGCAGGCCCGAAAGCGCCTGGCTGCTCGCAGACCGGACTGCAATCCTCGCCAGGTCGGCTAGGACGGACTGCGCGAACCCCGAGAAGGACAGCTTTCCGGTAGTGGCGAAACTCACTACCGCGTCTTCCATAGAGCTGAAGGCGCTGGTGAACAGCGTCTTCGTCTGGCCAGCGATATCACGCGCCGAATCCCGGTAGTTGTCGAAAGCCGCGGTTATGCCGCTGCGCCAATTGCCTTGGGCCTCGGTCATGTCGTCGTAGTTGGCCACCACCGTGGCGCGCAGGTCGTTCTCCGTGACCTTCAGGGCATCCAGCTTGCGCTGGTACTCCTCGATGCTCATCCCGCGCGAGCCGTCGCCGTACTGGTTGGCCAGCTCCAGCCGACTGCTGTTGATGCGGTCGGTGATGGCGTTCTGGCTGTCGTACAGCGAGCGCTGCCGGTCGCCCATGCCGAGAGTCGCAGCAGAGCGCTGGCCCTGCTCTCGCAGAGTACGAACCTGCTGCTGCAGCGCATCGGTATAGGTCCTGACCGACTCCTCCTGCTTCTTCAGGCGGCCCTGCTCGTTCAGCGCCAGGACCGACAGCTCAGTGTCTGCATCCTTCTGGGCCTTGACCATGCTGGCGCGGGCATCCGCGATCTTTTGGTCGAGCTGGATTCGCTGCTCGGCGCTGGTGGTGCTACGGGCCTTCGCCTGCTCCAGCGCATCGATCTCGCCTTGGTAGGCGGCGGTCACCTGCTCCTTCTCGGCGCTGATCAGCACCACGCGCTGGCGATAGTAGGCCTCCTGGGTGATCAGCCCAGCCTTCTGCTGGGCCTCCAGTTCCTTCTGGCTGTTGGCGTAGCTGGAAACCAGAGCCTTCCGGGCGTTCTGCTCGTCGTTGAGGTCGGTCAGGTCGACGGCGCTGCGGCGCGTGCGAGTACGGGTCTTCGGGTCCTTGTACTTGTCGTCGATGTTGGCCAGGACCTTGTCCACGTTGGCCTGCTTGACCAAATCCGAATCAGGGTTCGCCTGCCGGATCTCCTTGATCAGGCGGAGGTATTCCTCCTTCTTCTTGTTCCGCTTCTCTTCGTTGCTGAGCGTCTCATCGGTCAGCGCCTTTACCTTGGTCGCGGCCTCGATAGCGTCTGCGTTCTGCTTGCGCCGATCGCCTTGCTCCTTGGAGCGCTGCTGTTCGGTCGCTAGCTGCGCCTTCAGGGCCTCCAGCTGCCGCTCGTAGTCGGTGTTGTCGTATCCACCCAGCTTCGCGCGCTTTTCGATGAAGCTGGACAGCTTATCGATCCGGGTCTGGAGAGTCTCCTCCCGGCCGATCCCGAGCATGGCGTCCCAGGCGCCCTTGGCAGCAGAGGCCAGGGAGTTCCAGCCGCGTTGCAGCGAACCCAGGCTCTCCTGGACCCGACTTGCCATCTGATCCTGGGCATCCGCGAGGGCGGTCTGTGCCAGCGCCGCGGCCTGCTCACGTTCACCTTGGGCCTCGAGCGCGGTGATCTGCTCATAGACCGCAGCGGTCAGGTAGCCGTACTGGTCATTGAGCTTGCGCGATGCCTCCACTGGCTCCTTGCCCAGGGCGACATACTGCGCGACCACGTCCTCGATTGCGGTGCCGGTGGCCTTGGAGAACGACACGGCGGCGACGCCGATCTGCTCCATGTTTTCGGCGGCGATCTTCCCGCTCTGCGCCATAAGCACCAGAGCCGCGGCTGCCTGGCCGGTGGTGCCGACCACGTTGGAGATGTGCTTGGCAGTCTCCGCCAGCTGGTCCGCGGTGGTGCCCGCGGCGTTGCCGGAGAGGATCAGCGCTTTCTCGTAGTTCTCAGCCTCCTGGCTTCCCTGGTAGTACGCCAGGGTGAGCACGGCTGCCGCGGCTGCGGCGACCGTGAATGGGTTGACCAGACCCATGACATAGCCGCCCAGCGCACTCGCCGCCGGCCCGATGCCACCGAACATATCCTTCAGCTGCCCGCCTTGCTGCAGCAGCACAGTCAGCGGCGCCTGGCCGGCCTGGAGGCTGACCACAATGTCGGTGAACTGGGCTGGCACGTTGCGCAGCGCCGCGGCGGTCTGCTTGGCAGTGTTGCCGGTTCGCGTGAGGCCCGAGTCGAAGTCCGTCAGGCCCGTACGGGTCTGTTGCAGCTGTCCGTTGAAGTGCTCGAAGGTCTCGGGATCAATCAGCCCTTTCGCCTTGAAGCTCTGCAGCTTGCGCTGCTGGGCATCCAAGCGATTTAGGGCGGCGACCGTGGGATCAATCTGACTCAGCAGCTGGGCAAGCTGCTCCTTCTGCGACTTCAGTGGCGGGATGGACTTCGGCGCCGTGACGGCCAGTGCCTGCAGCTGCGCTGTCATCTCCCGCAGCGAGGCCGCGGCGGCCCGGAACTCGGCAGACGAACGATCCACGGCAGACCCGAGGTTCGTCATTGATTGCACGGACTGTTGCTGCTGAGCATTCAGCAGCTGGAGCTGTTCAACGGTCTGCCGCGATGAGAGAGCCATGTCGCCCATAGTCTCGGCGGCATAGGCCTGCTTGAGGCCCAGCGACTGCAGCTCGTGGTTGACCGTCACCGCGGCCTTGGCGATCTGCGCCAGGGACGTGGCCGACTCGCGCTGCCGCTGCGCCATGTCAGACAGGGAGCGCGTCGCCTCGCGGGACTTCAGGTTGAGCGCGGCGAGTTCGGCATTGGTGCGGGTGCCGGCCTGCACCAGGCGGTCGAGATCAGTGGCGGCGGTGTCGACGCTTTCCGATTCGACCCGAATGCCTAGTTGGGCGATGTTCGTCATTCTGGTTTCTGCTCCGCCATCACTGCCAGCGCCTCGGCCTCCATGATGCGAACGTCATGGAACACCTCGTCGCGATCCTTCTTGGGCACGCCTACCAGGCGCATCACGGCGGGAAGCGCGGCATAGTCGAGGCCGCTGGCGCCGGCCATACCGGTGCGCCATTGGGTCGACATCGCCTCGAACACGTTGAAGGCCTGCCAGTTATGCTGCCAGACCTCCACGTCGTCCTCTTCGAACATCGCTGCCGATAGGCCAAAGGCCGAGAGTGCTGCTTCGGGCGGCGCGCCACCGTAGAGCGCGCGCGCCGCCTCCCTCAGTTTCCCGACTTGGCCGGCCGATAGGCCTGGTGGTAGGCGCTGAGCACCGCGGCGGGAGCATTGACCGAGGTCAGCGCCAGAGCGCGGATGGAGTCCTCGTTGAACTCGTCGTCGAAGCCCCAGCCCACCACAACCTGCTGGATCTGGCCGACCTGCATGTCGACCTCCAGCTGGGTGGCCTCCTCGACCGACTTGCCCTGGGCAACTTCCATCAGCTCCTTCTCCTGCTGGTTCCAGCCGTCGATGACCTTGGCCAGCTCGACGCGGTCCAGGAAGCGGAAGGTGAACGGGACCACCATGACGTCACCACCCACGCGGGGCAGCGACACGTCAGCCTTGAAGGTCGGGGCCTGCTGAATCGAGAATTTCTTCGCCATGATCAGCCTCAGGCAGCAGCGGTGGAGTAGCGGGTGGGCTCGGCCTGCAGGGCCAGGCCAACGGTGCGCGTCAGGATCTGGCTACGCGCGACCACCGGCTGCTTGGAGTAGGAAATGAACGCGCCGTAGAACAGCGCGTCATTGCCAGGCAGGTTCAGGCGCGCGGCTTCGACCTGCTGGTTCGCATCGGCGGCTTTCAGCACCGGCACACAGGCCTGGACCGGGTCGTCCGCGATGGTCAAGGTCATGCTCGCCGCAGATTTGTCGGTCGGCAGTTGCCGGCCCTGGGTGTCCTCGAGGAAGACGACGTCGGTGTATTGCTGTTCGCCGCCGGCGAAGGCCACCTCGGTAATCTGCGGGATGACCACCCATGCGGTGATCTTCTTCATGGAGCCCACGCCGCCGCCAGCCGGGAAGCCAGTCGGGTTGGTGGTGTCGATACCTTCCAGCGTGACCGCGGTGGAGTTCACAGCCTTGACGCGCGCCACGCGGCCATTCAGTTGGGTCCAGCCGGAGGTGAGCAGGACGATGTCGCCAGTAGCGATCGCCGCGCCGGAGCCGATGGTAGCGATAGCTTCGCTGGCGTTGCTGATAGCGCTGATGGCGACGGCGGGGCCGTAGGTGGATGCCATCTGGAAGGTGGCGCCGTTGGGGAGCTTGTAGCCCATGGTCTATTCCTCGTGCAGAAATGAAAAAACCCGCACAGGGCGGGTCTCGGGTTTGCCCAACGGGCGAATCAGTTGGTGTCGGCGCGGTAGCTGAAACTGGCCGGCAAGGTGAAGGTGTTGGACTCGGGGACCTCAGGGCCCTGGCTCACCGGGGACATGATCACCACGGTGAAGGCGTCCTTGGTCAGGCGGTCATACAGCGGGAACAGGTCCGCCAGCTCGCCGACGATGTCCTCGGCCTGGCCAGCCCCCTGCCCGGTCGGCACCACCACGCTGATCTGGAACAAGCCCTGGTACCGGCGATGATCGCCAGCCAGAGTGTCGCTACCGGTCGGAGCCGGCAGCAGGTAGGCGCGCAGGTAGATCCCGTTCTCGGGCGGGGTGAAGTCCTGGTTCTGGTAGGCCACCGGGTAGCCCTCGGCAATGGCCCAGGCCGATAGCCGCGACTCGAACAGCTGGCGAATGCGCTTCTGGCTCATACCTGGTGCGCCTCCGCGGCCTCTTTGACCATCTGCTGGAATTGTTCGATGGTGATCCGGACCATGCCGTGGGGCGCTTTCTGGCTGTGGCCATACTCCAGCGGGATGCCGTAGACCAGGGTATTGACGAGGTAAGCCACCTGCCCGGGTTCCAGGGCATTGGCAGCGGCCACCAGGCGGGCGATGGTGTCGTCGCCCTCCTTGTCGGTGGCGATCAGGCTGCTGTTCGCCGGGGCGCCAATGGTCAGCTGCCAGTTCGCCTTAAACCGGCCGGTGTCCACCGGGCTGAGGTTGATCAGCGACTCGCCGATCTGAATGACGACGTCGCGCAGCGTCTGCTCGATGGCGGCCAGGGCCTGCAGCTGGAACTCTTCCAGCTGGGCCACGAAGTCGCCCTCCAGGCCGCCGTAGCGCGCCGTCATGTGGTGCGTCTTGGCCATGGCCTACGCCCTCCCCTGGACCTCGTAGCCGCAGGCGACACCCGCGTAGTTCCAGGGCTCGACGCTGATGACCTTCAGCACCTTGCCGTCGAACCGGATCAGGTCGCCGGTGCCTGGCTCCGGCAGATCGGTACCGTCGGCCTGCACCGGCGAGACCAGCAGCTTGACGTCGCCCTGGCGGATGAGCGTGCCGTCGATGTCGGTTTGCTTGTAGCTCTCGCGCAGGCCCGAGCCAACGAAGGCCTGAGGCGCGGTGGTGACGGTGCTGGTTGCAGGGTCGTAGGCTTTCTGGCCTGGCTTGGTCAACGTGAGATTCAGGCCTTTCCCGCCTTTGGAACGTGGAGCCAGCATGCGGATGGCCAGGGCCCGCCCGCGGTCGTGGATATCGGTCATCACCAGGTCACTCGATACGAGACCGTGCACCGGCAGTTCGCCAGGTCGGCCCAGGAGGCCCCCAGCGTCTTGTCGCCGGGGTAGTTGAGCCGCGCGCCGGTTGGCGACTGGAACGGCTGGTTGAAGCCCACGCGGACACCACCGAGGGTGACGTGGGCATGGCGGACCCGCAGGTCGCCCTTGTTGCGCCAGATTTTCTCCACCGATCTCGGCTTGACCGGGCCTTCGAGCACCTGGCCGTGCAGGCGGTTGAACCCGGCGTTCAGCGCCTCATGGGCCTGGGCCTTGCCCACCAGCAGCGCATGCTTGTCGACCTTGGCCGCCGCGTAAGCAGTGGTAATCCGCTGGGCATCGGTAACTGTCACTGGCCTCCCCTGCTCGATGGCGCGCTCGACGATCCCATCCAGGCGCCGGTCGCGGTCAGCCTTGGCCAGGTACTGGCGCATGCGTTCTGCGACGCCGCTGCGCAGTTGCTCGCGAGTGCTGGCGATGGCCTGGGCCTCTGGGGCAGACAGCCCCAGGACACCACCCTGGCGGCGCCCGGTGCGCTCATTGCGGCGGCCGACGACGTCCAGCGCGATCTGGCGCGGCGTGCGTCCGGCAGCGCGGCCGGCGGCGGTCGTGACGCGGATGGCCTCGGCCTGGTCCCGGGCGATGGTGCTGGTCAGGTCTGCGGCGTTCTGGTTGAGCCAGCGCTGGGCGGCCTCGGCATGCTGGTCGAACTGCACCTTCCGCCCGCCCGGCATCTTGATGACCACCAGGGTCCCGCCCTTGATGTAGGCGGCGCGGACGGCTTCCAGCAGCGCGGCGAACGCGCCAAGGGACAGCAGGGTCACCAGACCAGCGTCGTCTTGCTGGGCGATCAGCTGTTCCACCTCGGTGATGAGTGCGGCGTCGACCGTGGCGCGGATCTGCTCCAGGTAGGCCCGCTGCAGCGCTGGGGTCATGCCGTCGATGGCGGCGAGGATCTCGGCCTCGGTCACACGACCACCACGGCGGGCAGCTCGAACCGGGCGACCAGCACCGGCGCGATGATCTCGTCGATGAGGGTGATCACCGGGCGGGTCGGCGCAGCGCCTGGGGCGCTGGCATCCGGTACCGCATACGTCGTTTCCAGCGGGCCGACCTTCTCGCTTTTCACCAGGCTGGTGGCAACGAAGTCAGGGCTCAGGCTGCCCGGGCTCACCAGCTCGCGCAGGGCAGCCTCATAGGTGGCCTGCTCGACCTCGGCCGGCACTTCGCTGTCGCCGATAGGGTTGCCGCTGTAGTCCTGGGCGCCGATGCGTGGCCACTCGCGGGACTGGGCGCGGCCCAGCGCTTTCTCGCCGGGGAACATCGACACCCAGCGGCCGGAGCGGTAGCGCTTCCGGTACCGGCCGTCGATGTAGACCGAGGCGCGCAGCAGCGCGGCTTGCTTGCTCGCATCGTCACCGGTCCAGCCAGTGCTGGCGTGGGCGGCGTGGTAGGCGTCGGCGCCCAGCAGGGAGCCGTAGGAATCTGCCATGGCGTCGATCTCGAATAGATGGGCGGCGAACCGCCCGGGGTGTTACTCAGCGGCTTCCAGCTTGGCTTTCAGCTCGTCCAGGCTCGCGGTCTCGTCGAACTCGACGTTCTTGGCCTTGAGGGCCTCGATGACCTCGGTGCGCGCCTTGGCGGCCTCGGCATCGACCAGGGCCTTGCGCAGCTTCTCCAGCCCGGTGTTCGGGTGCGTCTGGATGCCGAGCAGGTCCAGCTTGCCGCGCAGGTCGCGCTTCTGCTGATCCTCCTCGGTCTCGCTGGCGCCCTGGTTCGGGCTAGAGGACGAAGCCTGGCCGCCCGCGCTGGCCGCCACGACCAGCACGCTCTGCTGGACGTAGTGCTTCAGGTTGGCGCGGTCCTTGAAGTCGTCCCAGTTGTCCACCGTCGCGGTCTGCTTCGGCGGGATGATGGAGCCGTCGGGCAGGCCAATCGGCGTGCCGCTGGTGTTGGTGATGTCGGGCATGGGACCTCCTTACAGGCCGTCGGCGTAGCGGACTTGCAGCGGCTGGCGGACATCCACACCGCCGAGGCGGAAGATGCCGGGGATTTCCCAGCGCAGCGGGCCTGCCTGGTACACCGGCAGGAAGCGGTGCGGCATGGGCAGGTGCAGCTTCACTACCGACGGGTTGCGGCGGTAGGCCACCATCCGGCGGGTACTGCCGGCGCCGGCCTTTTCCAGGCCACGAAGGCCGCGGATCTTCAACGGCTGACCGGTCTGCGCGGTATAGACGTTGTTCCGCAGCAGCCAGCTGAGGATGGTCTCGGTGGACAGATCGCTCACCATCCGGGTGGCCAGCAGGTTCCAGGCGTCCATGGGCAGCAGCAGGGTATCGGACAGTGCGGTGTACAGGGTGCCCTGGGCCTGGCCTGCCAGCTGGTTGTTCACGTCGGCAAGGATCTTGTCCGGCGTGGCGGTCGCCCAGCTGCCATAGGTGACCGAGCCGGCAGTCACGTTCGGCGCGTTGGTGATGCCGTAGAAGCCTTTCGAGCTGTCGCCGTAGAGGGCGACACGGTCGACCATCTCCTCATAGGCACGGCGCGCGGCGGCGGCATCCTCACCATCGAGGTTGTAGCCGAGCATGGCGGCCTGGCTGATCTCTTCGAGACCGTAGCCGTAGCCGATACCGGCCATCTGCACTTGGGTTTCGAACTTCGACAGTTCGGTGCCCGCGCGCGGGATGTCGTCGGAATTGCCGTTGATCCAGTCGGCCTTACCGTACTTGTCCGAAGAAAAGTAGGTGACCGTCTTGGCCCACGGGTGGGCGGACGTATCCACCGGTACCAGCTCGGGATACTGGATATCGGGATAGACGATCTCGTTGACCTGACGCTCGATGTGGGTGGTCTGGGAGATCACGAAACCCAGGGCGGCCTGGGCGTCTAGAAGCTTGAAGGGGGCGCGCATGTCGGCTCCTTACTTGAGGAAGATGTTGGCGACGGCGCCGGCCGCGGCGCTGGTGTCCCAGCGAGCGTTCGGAATCGTGATGCCACCGGTGTTGCTGAAGGTGCCGTCGGTAGTGACCGTTACCGGGTCGCCTGCCTTGACCGCCACGGCGGCGGTAACGCTGATGGGGCCGTTGAGCAGGATGCGCGCGGACTCGAACTGGACGTAGCCATTGGGGCCGCTGGCGGAGCGGTCCAGGACCGACACGCCCACGAACTTGGCCGCGGTGTCGCCAGTAGCGAAGACGCGGACGGCCTTGTCGGCGGTGCCCTGGAACACCGGCACACCGAAAGCCAGGCCAGCAGCGGATTCGACGGTACGGGAGACCAGGTCAGCGTGGGTCATGTCCGGGATGTGGCCCGGTACGCTGGCGCGGATGTTCTCGGAATAGCTGGTCTGAATGGACGGCATTACTTGGCACCTCCTTTCCAGGCATCACCCAGACGCGCCTCGTAGGCGGCCTGGCCGTTGTCGTTGGGGTTCTGGAACTGGCCGTCCTGCGTCTTCAGGTGCTGGCGCACCGGATCGCTGGAGTCCTCGACCAGGATGTCGAATCGAGCGGTGATGTAGTCGGCGCTCTTGCCGGCCACCGCGGCGTCGCCCAGCTTGGCCACCACGGCGGCCTTGCGGATCTCGTCGTCGCTCTTGCCGCTGTAGTCGGCGTCAGCGATGGACTTGGCCTTGCCGATCAGGTCGCCGCGCGCCAGGACGCGAGCATCGATCTGGGCATCGGAGAGCAGTTGCCCCCTCAGCTTCTCGATCTCGTTGTCCTTGGTTGCCAGCTCGCGGTCCTTGCCGGCGATAGCCGCGGTGTGAGCATCGGTCAACGTCTTGACGTTGACGCCAGCGTCGGCCAGCTGCTTGGTCAGCTTTTCGATCGCCTGGGCGCCTTGGTCGGTGGTCAGCACGGACAGGCCATCGACCAAGACCGTGCGCAGAGAATCAGCCATGGGATGGCCTCCGTTGTCGTTGGGGTGCGCAGGGGTATTCGCACCGGGGCTGCGCTGGTCCCCGATCCGTAGTTGCTCGCCACCTCGCGCCCGATCCACGAGCGCCAGGTGATTCATCCGCATGCTTTCCACGCGGGCGTCGTAGGGTTCGCCCTCAGGGGTCACGCCATCCTCGAAGACGACGATGGCTTCCAGGCCCATGGAGAGCTCTCGGCGGCCACCCTCGACATCGCGGATAGCCGCCGCATCCATCACCACCATCGGCACGCGGACGAACTCGCCATCCCGCAGTACCTCGGCACCGGTCTGGCCCACGGCCAAGTCTTTCCAGTTGGCGGCGTTCACATCGCCGTGGTGGCCGTTGGTCATGGGCCGATAGGCGTAGGAGCGCATGGCGTCCTCTGCGAATACGGCCTCGGGCGGGCGGTACAGCCGGACGATGGGCATTTCAGGCTTGCCGACCTCGGTGCCGAGGTAGTCCTGGATGCCGGTGCGCGCTACCCGGGCCTCGGCCACGAGGTAGCCGTCAGTGGTTCGGCGGACAGCCGAAACCGACACGGAGTCGTGCAGGAGCATGGTGTTTTCCTTGGCGCTGGGCGCTACTTCAGGTTGTAGGTGCGGGATCGGGATCGGGTTGGCCATCAGGGTCCAGATCGCCCTCGCCGCCCTCCTCGTCTGGCAGCTCTTCGCCGTACTCCTCCATGGCCGCCTCCAGGCCGGGCAGGACGCTGAATTCGACCAGCGCCGTCTCTGCGGCGCGGGAGAGCGCGGCGTCCGGGAACAAACCGGTGTCCTTGATCACCTTGATGGTGTCGGCGACGGTCTTGCCGATGGTGGCGCGCTCCGTCGCCGTGGGCTGCCAGAGGCTGTTCCAGACGTAGTGGATCTCAGGAGGCCGGCTGCCCAGCGCTGAGCGGATCAAGCACTCGTCCAGCACCGCCAACGCGGGCCGCACGCTCAGCTCCTGGCCGGACTGGATCCGGTCGTAGTAGTTGCGCAGGTCCGACTCCCCGCTGGCGTTGAGCCCGGCTGGGGACTGGCCGAGGAACCGGGTGGCCGGGATGTCCGCAGCGCCGGTCACGTTCTGCAGGAAGCGGTCGATGATATCGGGCAGCGTGCTGAAGTTGGCCGTCTTGGTCTGGTACTCCTCCTGGGAGTCGAGCATCAGAGCGCCGTTGATGCTCTTGGCCATGGCGGCCAGCCGCAGGCGCTCCAGCAGCAGCTTCTCGAAACGGGGATCCTCGAGGCTCTGCATCAGGTCCGGGATCTTGATGACGTCGACCTTGGCCTCGAACACCAGGCTCGCCACGTTGGCCAGCGTGCCGTCGCTCTGCTTGACGGCCTCCATGACCGAGGTCAAGACCGAATCGCTCCAGCCGTGGCCAGCGCCCTCGACCAGCTCAGGGTCGGCATGCTCGGCGCCCTGGAAGATGGCCAACCGCGAAGGATGGATCTCGACGTTGGAGCCGGCCAGCCGGTATGCCTTGGGCATCCCATAGCGCGGCGACTGGACGTCTCGCTCGATCTCGGTCGGGCTCAGGTGGCGCCGACTCATGACCGTCAGGTACTTCACGCCGCCCTTGCCGATGCGGTCGGGCCGCAGCTCGCTCGCTGTGTCGCGCTCGCCGGTGCCGATGAACACCGCAGCACCACCGAACAGGCGGCCACGGATCATGGCGGTGTGGACCCTGGCGACCAGCGCCAGGCGCTTCTCCTCGGCCTCAATGGCCTGGATCTGCTCTTTGGAGGCCTGCCACCCACGCCAGCGGCGGCAGGCGTCGAGCGCCGGGATGTCGATGATCTTTCGCGGCAACCAGCTGCTGCGGTAGGCGGCCAGTAGCTGCTGGTCGGTCAGGGTCGACACCAGGTAGCCCGAATGGGACGCCTTGTCCCGCTCGGTGCCCAGGTTGGCCACGAGATTGACCAGCTTGTCGGAGAGGAACTGTTTGACACCCATTATGCGACGCCTGCGAGGGAGTACCTGGTGATCGGGTATTCCTTGTGAATGAAGTAGCCGCCGGCATCGGGCCGGTGGTCGTTGCCTTGCTTCTTGTCGGGCTCGCCGTTCTCCGCCCAGACCTGCTGCTCCAAGTCGTCGGCATAGGTCGGGCACTTGGCCGCGTTCACGCGATAGCGCCGCTCGCCCGTTGCGTTGCGGAACATGGCGTTCATGGCGTTGATGCGGTCCTTGACCGGCGGGTTGGCGCCTGGGGCGACGACCATGAACCCGGCCTGTTTGAGCAGGGAGATGTCCGTCTCGCTGGCGCGCACCGACTTGCGGGAATCGCCGCTGGCGTCCGGGTAGATCCGGATCAGCCGGGTGTTGCGGTACTCGGTCCCGGTATAGAGCCAGTACCGCTCCTTGAGCTTCTGGATCATGTCCGGCGTGTCGTAGCCGTTGATGATCTCGTCGACCGCGTGCGGCAGGCCCAGGCGCTTCACGTGGACGATGGCCGACATCTTGCCGACGTTGAAGTCCATCCCCACGAAGAGCGGCTCCCCGGGCTGGATGGTCTCCTGGCTGCCGTTGAGCTTGCGGTCATAGGCGGTGTAGATCGTGCCCGAGGTCAGGTTCACGAACTGGCCGTCGAGGTAGGCCATGATCAGCTGCTCGGGGTAGGACTCCATCAGCGAGGGGATGTAGTCGTCCGGCAGGTTGAGCTCATTGTCGAAGGTGCTGGCCTGCACCAGGCCGTACATGCCGGCCATCGCCGGCTTCTCGCGCAGCTGCTTCACGAACTGCTGGTAGACGAACTTGAAGCCCTCGGGGGTCGTGGTGACGTCCACCCCATTCTTCAGCCCGTCCACCTTGTAGCGCATCCGGGCGATGATCTTGCGCCATGCCTGCTGGGCCTTGGCCGCCGGCAGCACGTCCAGCTCATCGACCAGGGCGTGGCCGACCTTGAAGCCGACGATGGTCTGAGGCTTCTCCATGGACCGGCAGATCGTGGTGCTGCGGTACCGGCCGCCGCTGTAGAACTCGACTTCCTTGTCGCTCTCCTTGGTCCGGACCTTGAGGCCCCAGTCGAAGGCGACCTCCTCGATGGTCGGGAAAAAGATGTCCCGGATCTGCGGGTAGGTCGGGGCGAAGTAGCCGGAGTTGATCCTGGGCCACTCCCAGACGTGTTTGCACAGCGCTGCGCAGCCCACCCAGGTCTTGCCCGAGCCGAACCCAGCCACGAACCCGCGGAACTTGTTGGGCAGCTGCAGGAACTGCGCCTGGGGCACGTTAAGCGTCGGCATCGCGCACCCTCGCGTCTACCACCTCGACCTGCACGCGGGTCGGCGGCAGATCGTAGTGCGGCATCTCTGCCTTGGTCTGGCGGTTGACGTAGACGTCGCCCACTTCCTTGGCTGCCTGCTCCAGCAGCTGGGCGGTCAGCGCCAGGTTACGCATCCCCTCGGCCTTCTCGGCCATGCGGCCCAAGGTGCGGAGACGGTGCGCGCGGTTGGCGATCGGGATGTCCGCGGTCTCCTCGCGGAAGCGCTGGCGGGTGTCATCGAAGACGGTGCGCCACTTCTGGTGCAGGTTTCGCCCCTGGTACTTCGTGGGGTCGTAGCACTGCACCTGCTGGCGGCTCACGTCGACGCCGAACTCCTCCTTGACAGAGGTCACCACCAGCGAGGGGGTATCGAAGCAGGCCAGCGCCTGAACGATGAAGGCTTTCACATCGTTGCTGAGGGCGGCCATAGGGGTACTTCCGTCAATGTGCTGTCAATCAGGCCGACTTGAGCAGACAGGTTCCGCAGGCCCTCGCAATGTTGATTTTCTCCACCTCGGGGCGGCTGCTCGCAGCCTTCACCAGACGCTGCACGTCAGGGCTGGCGCCATAGCGACGCACCACGCCGACGAACTCCTCGACGTCGTGGCCGCGCAGCTTGAGCTTGGGCATGCCGTCCCGGGTGAACGCCGGAGCACCGAAGCCATCCAGCTCCTGGGCGATGTGGTAGAGCTCATGCTCGACCAGGGCGCAAAACTCGGCGTCGCTGCATTCGGCGCAGTAATCGGCGGCCAGGGTGATGAGAAAGTCCGGGATGCCGCCGAACCACTCCACCATCTGCTGCTCTGCCCTCGCCTTCTGCCAGCCACCGGCACGGAACGCGACCTGCTCGGCCTGACCCAGCACCAGGCGGCTCGCCTTGATGAAGCCTGTCCTGGCCCAGAGAAAGCCGATGTCCGCGTCGAGCAGGTGGATGTGGTCCTCGTTGCGCAGCCGCCCACCCTCACGAACGAAGGTGTCCATGGCCCAGTCGCGCAGCTCTCGAGAGGGAACAAGCTGCGTCCAGGGGGATCCGCCTGAAACGCTAACGTCAGGTGGTACCGGTCGCTGCATTTGTCCGCCTCAGAAGATGGGGTATTGCAAGAGAACCTTTAAAGCCACATGGGCTAGCAAACCCAAAAGGATCGCCCAATTTCTCGATCGGTAAATGCTATGGGTGCGCTCACTGACGCGCTGCACCCCACGAAATTCTTCGGAAAAATCTGTCCCGGGGTTTCGATGACAAACCTCGAGGTAGGACGAATTCACCCTAAGCAAATGAATGGTTGCTTCGATCCTCAGGAAACCAAGCCAGGACGCCACGCCGAAAATTGCCAATGGCACCAACCCCAGGGTTCCCTGATTCCACCCGATAACTGAATACGTGCCTGTCTGCGCTAGATACCCAGTCGCTGCAAGGGTGATACCAAGGACAAACTGATCGAACGTAAGCGTGCCCCTGTAATAATGATCGTTTAACGCATTGATCCTGGACTCATCGCTCATCGTATTCTCTCGATTAGGGGATGAGAGTCATTCTAGCGAGAGTCCAAGCTTCCGCCGCTTTAGGACCTGGCAACCTTCCACTCAGCCATACGTTCACCGGCGCGAGCCTTGATTAAAGCGCGGGTAGCAGCGTGGCCTGCATCGTCCAGGTTCATCTTCTCGCCACCCATGGCGCCATCACCGCCAGCGATCCACAGGGTGACCGGGACGCCGTTGGCCTTTGCCTCATCCAGCGCCCTGGCCAGTGCCGCACGACCAGAGTCAGTGGGCGGGATGCCGGTCTCGCCGACGAAGCCGCGCAGGCCCTTGGCCGCGAAGTAGCTGTAGGCCGGGCGGAAGACGTTGGCCACCTGCTCCACCGGGAAGGCGTTCAGGTTGCCGCTGTTGTACTTACCGCTCGATCCGCCATCAAGGTCGCCGTAGCCGTGAATCTCGGGGATCCAGTTGTTCGCCGGGTCCTTGATGCCCGCCGCGAACGAGCCGCTGACCGTGGCCCAGTTGCGCGCGGAGGCCCACTGGTTGCCGCAGATGAACACCGGCTTGCTCGTCACCTTGCGGATGATCGGCAGCATGATGTTCACGTCGGCGACCACCTTGGCCTCCATCGCGGTGACCGTGAGGCTGTCCAGGGCACCACCCGAGGCGTAGGGCTCATTGCCCAGGCCATAGCCCAGGATCATCGCCTCATCGAAGGTTGTGACCATCGAGGCGATGTGATCGCCCAAGTCCGCGGCGCCCCAGCCGTTGACGTCGTCGATCAGCACCAGCTCCTGGCGCTTCCAGCGACCACCCTTGCCCGGCTGCTTCACCGGCCGGCAGCAGCGCACCGGTCTGCTTGCGCACGCCATCCACCAGCGCGGTCTGGTTGCGGTACATGCGCCAGTAGTGGTGCGGGTCGAAGATGACCAGCGCCTCGCCGTTCGAGTCCTCGCGGATCCAGCCCAGCACAGTCTTCATCTTGGCGACGAAGGTCGGGTCGAGCTGGCCACCCTTCACCGGCAGGCCGGTCGAGTCGATCAGCGTGGCGCGCTGGAGACCATAGGGGAACCGGATCAACCGGACGCCTAGGTCGCGCACGTAGAGACGAACGTCCGCACGGCTCGGCCATTTGAAGTGCGTGCCCGCCTCGCCCGGCAGCACCTGGTTGGCATTCGAGTGCGCGGCCAGGTTGATACCGAGGAGCGGGATGTTGCGCAGTACCGCTGGACCAGCGACCGGTTCAGGCTTCGGATCTGCCGGGGCCACCACTACGGGCGTCTCCGGTATCGGCTGCGGCGCTGGAGTCGGCGCGGGCTTGGCGTAGCGCTCGCGGATGATGGCGGGCTTGCCAATGACCTTGGAGGGGTCGCCGATGGCCTGATCGATGGTGACGACGGTCCTCACGATATTGCCGTCCACCGCCAAGACATTCACCGCTTGGCCAGTGGCGAGCTGGATCACCACCTTTCCGGCCTCCAGAGCACGGTTCCAAGGCAGCGCCAGCTCCTTCCCATCGGCTTCCCAGATCACGGTGGTCAGCGGCAGGACCACGGCCGGGGTCTCTGGTGCAGGGTCGGGCGTCGCTGGCTGTGTTGCGGCTATTGCAGCCTCGGCCAGGGCCTTTCCGTAGGTCTGAACATCGGCAATGGCTTGCGCTAGCTTCGCGCTGGCGGCGCCTACAGCATCGGTCATGGTGCTCTCCGGGATAGTGGGCACCGGAATGCACAGCTCGGGCCGCAGGGGTTACGGCTTGGCGGCTTGCTGCGCCTCAGCCTTGTTGACTGCCTCGGTCGCCTTCACGGCGGCCTGCTCTGCTTTCGTCGCGGCGCTCTCCACGCGGGGGCCGACCTGCAGCAGCAGCTTCTGGTTGATGTCCAGCAGCTCGCGGATCCTGGCGACGCGCGTGGCGTCCTGGCGCTCGTGCGACTCGGCGAGGATCTTGACGGTGTCGGCGGTGGTCACGGCGTTGTGCTGACTGCCCGCCATCCAACTCGCGATGGCCACGGCCAGCAGCAGGAACCAGCTACCGTGATTGTCGAGCCACCGGCGCGACTTGCCTTTCTGGCGGGCCAACTCTTGATCGGTCATGCGGTGTTCCTCTTGAGGAGCTCAGCCTTCAGCTCGGCGATCTCTTCCGTGAGGTATTGCATCTGCACTTCCATGCGGGCGATCTGCGCCTTGTTCTCCGCGAACTCACGCACCAGGGCGTTGTTGTTCTGCCGGGACTCCTCCAGCAGGCGCTGGACCTCGACCAGTTCGGCCTTGGTTTCTTTGTGGGCTGCACGCTCTTCCGCCAGGGCTGTGTTTAGCCGCTCGCTGGCTGGGCCCTTCTTCTCGCGCCACTGAAGGAAGAGATACCCGCCGGCGAAGATCACGACGAGCAGCGCCCAGGCAATCCAGTCACTGATCCCCGCACCTGGACCGGGCAAGGGAGGCAGGTTGTTTGGCATCTGCCTCTCCGAACTGCGGGCATAAAAAAACCCGGCCGGGGCCGGGTTTCTGGGATTTGGGTGCTACTTCACACAATGGACAAATCATGCCGCCAGCCGCACATTTCAGTCAAGCGGCGATTTTCATGTCCCTCAGCAATCTCGCGACTGGCGCTAGCGCCATGGCATCCAGGTCGTTGCAGGCGGCGAAACATGCCTGGACGAACTCGTCCCATTCCCGGTCCCAGTTGCGCGCGTCCAGCTCCACGCCGTAGGTGTAGTCGATGAAGGTACGGAAGGCCTCAGGGGTCGGCAACGGGTCCGGCGCGGCGCTCTGCCCGCCCTGATGCTGGCGCCGATACCGGTAGAGCACGGCCATGGCCACGTACTGGGCCTTGCCGTATTTCTTCGCGTACATCTTGGACCCGCGCAGATAGGCCAGCTGGAACACCGACCATTCGGCCACCTCGCGCCATAGGTCATTGGTGTCCGGGTGGTACAGGTGATTGCCGAAGGCGAAAAGGTCTGCCGGCAGGCGCTCCACCACGCTGCGGATGTGGGCGCCGATAGTCTCGTTCACCAGGCCGGCCACGCCGCGCACGCGCTCGGTGCCCTGATAGGGGCCGACAAGCGCCAGCGACTCGCAATGGCGGTTAGTGCCGTCCCCAGGGCGGTAGTAGGCGTTGAACCACTCGTCTCGGGCTGAACTCAGGCGCATCTGGGATACCTCGGAAATCTGGATTGCGACTTGCGCGGCCACCTGGCGGCGCAGACAACTGCAGGCGTCCCTGCCATTGGCATCAAGCTGCTTTGTCCTTGAGCAGGTCGTCGAAGAACACGCCCTTGGCGCGGAAGTCATCGAGAACCCGGTCGGTGTACTGGACGCCCTGGGCGCGGTTAAACAGGCGAGTGACCGGGAAGCCATCCGGTCCGAATAGGGAGCACTCCCCCATCAGCGTCAGCTTTTCCTCGTAGGTCAGGTTCAGGAAGATCCTGTTCCAGCCGTCCGGAAGTCTGGATCGTCGCGGCGCATGATCGGCACGCCGTGGTGCAGCTTGCAGAAGCGCCTGGCGTCCTCGACCTCTCCGATCTGGGTCATCTCGGCGATACGCTGGTACAGGGAGAACCACAGCGCGTTCTGGTCCAGCGTGCGGTCCTTGCCCACCCGCAGCGAGACCACCACGTAGTGGCTGTCGCGCCAGAGCTTGGTCAGGCGAGAAACGGCCTCTGAAAGCTTGGCACTGGAGTTGACGCTGATTCGCTCGGTCATGCGTCAACCGCCTTCAGTCGCTCCTTCGCGACTGCGCACATCAACTTCGCCGCGGCCATGAGCATCGCGGTGCAGAACCCGGTGAAGCTGGCGCCGATATACGCCAGGCCGGCGATCAAGATGATGGCCTGCAACCAGCTCCATGCCCTGCGGAGTGCCGAGCGCCTGTCTCGTGCGGCGATCAGATCAGCCAAGGTGCTGCTGTCCTTACCCTTCCCTACGCCAGCGACCAAGCAAACCAGGCCAAAGAGTGAAAAGGCCAGGATGGCGTTGTAGATCCACGCCACTAAGACCGCGACCGATTGCATGCCCGGGTCCCTCCAGGCAATAGCCGAAGCCACAGGCGCGACGACGGCCAGCCATAGCATCTGGGGTTGGAGAGGCTTGCTCATGCTGCCTCCTCAGTCATCAGCGGCACGATCCGCACCCGCACGCATGGCGTCTCGGCGTAGCGCTTGCGCACGATGGCGTCCACCACCTGGACATCGTCCCGCCAGACCACGCCATTGAGGCCGTCGTAAATCGCCTTGATGACGTTGTCCATATCGGGCTTCGTGGTTGGGAACACCTGGCCAGCCGCGGCCTGGGCCTTCCACTTTTTCGACTTTGATTGAGGGATCGGCAGCAGGATCTGCAGCTCGACCATGACCGGGTGCGGGATGAGGTCCCGGCCGGCCATGGCGATCTGTGCCGCGTGGGCGATCAAGCCCTCATAGGCCACCGTCTCCTTCGGTGTGAACATGCGGGCATGGGCGCCGACCTTGCCGATTCGGGGGCGGCCCTTGCCGATGGGTTTGCCCGGCACAACGAACTCCACCGCGGCGAACTCACGCATGGTCCAGCTCCTTGGCCTTTTGCTGCACGGGTGCCTCATCGCCCTCCAGCGGGAAAAAGAACTGCACCGGGGCATGGCCAGACATGCCCGCCGGAATGGAGCTGTGGCCGAACTGCCAGGTGTCCTGGTCGACGAGGAAGCGCCGGCCCAGCTCGTCATGTAGAACCTCGCCCTTGGGCCAGAAGTGCTCCAGGACCACGACGCTGCCAGGGCGAACCATATCGACGGTGGTGGTCACGATCGCGGCGGAGCCCGTTTTCAATTCACGCATGGCTGTCTCTCCGGATGCCCATCTTGGCCAGTAGCATGGCGCGGGCTTGCTTCGGGTCGCTGGGAATGCCCTGGGCCTGCATGAGGTCCCGGGCCTGCTGGTGGCTATGGGCGAACTGCACCTGCATCGGCGACTTGTGCTCGTGCTCGATGCCAAGGGGGATCGTGTCCTCAAGCGGCTTGCCCATGACGGCCCGGGCCCGGACGATCGAGTAGTTCCGCGCAAAGGTCTTGCGCAGGCTCTTGTTGTCCGGCCGCGCGGTGCGTAGGTCGTAGGTGCCGGTCTGCTTTGCGGCGACGCGGACAGCGTCGTGCTTGTACTCACCGCGCAGCGCCTGGTCCCAGGCCTCTTCCTCGGTGGGCAGGCCGGGCACATGCAGGCACAGCTGGCGGAATACGTTCGCCGGCGGCGGCCAGTCGAACTCGTCGCCCTTCTCGACCAGCAGGGTCAGGCCGTTGGCGATCTGGCGGCCGCTGACGTCGTGCAGCACGGTGGCCCAGACGCTGTCCTGGTCAGCTTTCTCGCCAAAACTCGACGTCCAGCGGTGGCCGTACATCTCCGCCATCTTCATCCAGAGCTTGTCCAGCAGCTCCTGCCGCAGCTTCTCGGGCTTTTCGGTCGGCGATGCCTTGGCGGACCCGGTCGACAGCAGAGAGGCTGCGTTGTCGACCAGCGTGAGCACCGGCTTGGGCTTGAGGTCTTCCGGGGTTGGCTTGTGCATGGCGGTGCTCCCGTTTCAGATGCTGGGCGAGCGCGTGCTCCCAGCGGGCTTGGGTTCGGTGTTCATCAGGGTTGGCGATCCAGAACGACCGGAACTCCAGGAGCTGGTCGGGATGGATCTGCACGCCGGCCATGGCGTTCATCGTCAACGTGGCCTTGAAGGTCTGCGGGTTCGGCTCCCAATCCGCCGTCATGGCGAACCTGGTGCGGGAGTCGGTTGCGCACGCACGCGGTGATGGTGGTGGTGTATTACCGGACTCCGGAAGTAGGTTGTTGCTAGCGGGTTGCTCAGAAAATAACCCGGTTGCAGCTCCACCCTCCCCCATGCTGGAACCCTTGTCATTGCTGGGTTCTGGCTGGTTGTTGCTCGGTTGTTGCCCGGGTTGTAGCTCGGTTGTAGCTCGGTTGTAGCTCTTTTGGGCGGACTGATCCGTTCGGGCGTGGGGAAACTCGAACACCAGGGGCCCGATGACCTTCACCGCACCGATCTTTTCCATGCGTCGCACGGCGGATCGGTACTGCTCCCGCGTAATGGCCTTTGGCGCCGGACGCCCAGGGATGGGGTCGACAGTGAAGCCTTCGCGCAGGACGATCTCATTGATCTTGGTCTGGAGCCCGGCAATGCCAGAAGCGAAGTCCATGCGGCGCTTCAGGGCCACGTAGAGCTTCAGCAGCTCCGCCGGCTCGCCAGCGAACAGGGCCCATTCATCATCGTTGACCAGAACTGCGGTCATGACTCAATCCCAGCCCAGGGGTCCTGGGCGCTTCTTCTCGGCCTTCAGCCCTAGCTCTGCCAGGGTTTCGAGCGAGCGCAGATATTCGGCGTTGACCACCACCGCAGAAACCGGGACGACTTGAAGTCCCAGGAGCGCAAGCACCTTGCTCCAGCGCTCTATTTCGCCTTCCTTCCAGCGCGACACGGTCGACTCGGACAAGGTCATTGCGTCCGCGACGGTCTTCTGGCCCACCGACAGCAGTCGCTGCAACATCAGGGATTCGATCTCCCGTGCTCTTGCAGATGGGTCTTGGCTTAATGCGGGTGTGCTCATGATCAGGACGCCAGGGCGAGTTCCGGCCAGATCAGGTTCCAGTCATTGGGGCGAAGGGCTTTGCGCGTTACCGCGCCAGCCGTTGCCCGCTCAATGCCTGCTGCCATCTCTGCGGAAGCTGTTTTGTGGCCGTAGCCGATCATCCGCAGGTAACCGCGGGTGGTCTGGGTGGTCGCCACCGCGTCGTCATCAGCGGTCTTGAGCCACTCCAGCAGTGCTGGGTGCTTGGTACGCATGGGATTTCTCCTTGAGGGATAGGCGAAATATAACCTCAAGGTAATACCCATTCAATACCTATAGGAAATTTACCTAGAGATAATGTTTAGGGATCATTGCTCGCATGGACATCTATGAGGCCCGGCGCACCAACCTACGCGCCATCATGAACGCCCGATTCGACGGGAAGATGGTCGCGCTGGCGGCTGCGGTCGATCGCGCCCAGAGCTATCTATCGCGATGCCTGACGCCCAATGAGACGCACCGCAAGCGAATCGGCGAGGAACTGGCGCGAGATATTGAGGCGAAGCTGGGGCTTGAGCCGCTCAGCCTGGACCGGCCCGAAGGCGAGCGACCAGTCTAATGTCGGCCAGCCGATCCCTATTACATCTCCATTCCGGCAGATCCCTATAGTCGGCACCGCGCAGCTTGGTGCAGAGGGCTACTGGACCGCTTTGAGTCCCAGTGAGGGTCACATCAACTTCCCTACCCAGGACAAGGATGCCTATGCGCTCCGCCTGCGCGGTGACTCAATGTCACCTGCTATTCGATCCGGCTGGGTCGCGATCATTGAGCCCAATGGCGACTTGGTGCCTGGTGAATACGTCTACATCAAGATGCACGGCGTCCATGATGAGGGCGAGAGCATGGTCAAGGAGCTGCTTCGGGCAGACGACTACGAGGTCAGCCTGATGTCGATCAATGACGCGTTCGGGCGGCGCAGCATTCCCTGGGAGCAGATCCAGCACTGCTACCCTGTCGGCGCCATCGTGCCGCCGAGCAAGATTGTGCAGTGATGCCACCTATCTTCCCTACCGCTTCGAGCTGATAAAAATGGTCAGAAAACTACTGGCGCTGGCCGCGCTGGCGACACTCACAGGCATGGCCCAGGCGGCCCCGACTATCCAAGAGGAGCTGAACGCCGCCACTGCAAAGTGCCGAATAGAGGGCGCGATGGCCGACATTGAGGCTGGGATTGCCCAACGCAATCACGGCGAAAGTAGTCGTCAGTACAAGGCTGCCGTAGAGAAATCATTCAAGGATGCTCAGGCATGCGTTGACCGTGAAAAGCTGGCCATCAAGCCGAAGGTGAAAGAATCCATTCAGGCTATGCCCGACCTCAAGCCGGAGATCATGAACACCTACGGCATGTGGATGAGCTACATGGATTGGCTGACCAGCCCTAGGGATATTTCCGCCGAATCTCCGGAGTCTCGAAACTTCACGGATGCTTCAAACCGCCTAAAGGCAGCGATCGAGCTGCGCTGATTGGTCTGCATTGGACGAGCCCGCCCTGCGCGGGCTTTTTTGTGACTGGAACCTTGCCGCTCCGCCCTGTGTCGCATACTGTATATTTGAACAGTGTCACAGTAAGGAGGTACCCATGCCCCGCAGCAATGCCCAGGTCGTAAAGAAACAGGTTCAGGTCTCCAGCTATGAGCGGCTGTGTCGCCGCATCAACGCCCATATCGCCGAGCCGCACGCCCAGTTAGAGAGGCGGTGCAGGGTCGAGCGGCTGGATACGGACCACGATGACGACTGGGAGCGGGTCGTGGACGAGATGCGGGAGGTGGATGGCCTCTCGGTGGACCAAAGCGGTACCGGCTACGAATTTAGCTGGCAGGAAATGCCTGCGGCTGAATAGTTGACCGCCATAACAGAAGCCCGCCGCGCGCGGGCTTTTTGCTGTCCGGGTAAAATTATTACCCCGAGGTATTGACCGAGAAAATAACCCATGGGTAATATTACTCCATCGCCAGCAACTACTGGCTGGGCAGCTCCACCGCCCCTGCTCTTTCACAATCCGACGCAACAAAGAAACCACAGACCGCATTGCCTCTACGGCGACCGGCAATCAGACAGGCCCGAAAGCCTGCCCACGCGAAGGCGACCCCGAGGGGCGACCGGGACGGCTGATTGAGGGCACCTAGCCCGCTCCGCGCGAGAGACCCGTATGCAATGCGCAGTTTTCACTGGCTGGCCCTGGCAACAGGGCCAGACGGGAAGACAACCGAGGAAAGCACCATGCGCACCTATCTGATCGTGCTCGCCATGACCTGCGCCGCTTTCTTCGGCGCCATCGAGTACACCAAGCCCGTCAAGGACCAGCCGATGGTGATCATCGGCTACATGGACGAGTAGCCACGTTCGCCGGGCTGCTGCACACCGCCCCCACCGGTTGCAGCCCGGCCTTTTACCCCGCGCTCCGGCGCCCACCGAGACCCACACCATGACCATCGCCATCCAGCATGAGCGGGCGCTCGAGTGCGCCCACGAACAAGCGCTCCAGCTCGATCACGACATCGACACTGGCAACCCCAGCACCATGCTGGCCTTCGCCATCCACTGCGACCTGCAGATCGACCCAGCCCGCCAGGTCACCCTGCTGGAGACGCTGGCCGGCATGCGCGATCGCCAGTTCAACGAGGCCTACATGACCCTCGCCAGCATTAGCCTCCCCCTCGCGAAGGAGCTGACGGAGTGGCGCCGGGTGCTGCTGGCCGAGCACGAACCTTTCTTCACCGCCGAACTGGCCAAGCGCCGCAAGGAGGCAGCATGAGCACCGAACAGGAAATCGCCCAGCGAATGGTCGAGATGTGGATCGCCCGCATCCCTGCCTTTGGTGATGGCATCGCTGAGGGCATGAACGAGATGGCCTATGCCCTGGGCGCCATCGACGACCGCGCTCACGACCACAACCGTGTGCGCATCTCTCAGGAGGTGGCCAAGGTCTGGGCCAAGACGCGGGGGGCTGCGGCATGACCGCCTCCCCCGTCCCCACCATCACCGACGACCAGGTCGCCGAGGCAGAAGCGCGCCACACCCTGCTGCTGCGCGCCAGGCAGTCGCTGCCCGAGGCCCTGGGCCTGCCGCCGGAGACCCGGCTGATCGACACCCCGATCCGCTCCCCAATGATGCGCCGGCCTGGTCGGCGCTGGTCGGTGGAGGTCGCGTCGTGAGATGCCGACCGATCTGCCGCGCCCTGCTCGGCGGCGGCCTCGCTGCTGTTGTCCTCTACGCCCTCCTGATGACCCTTTGGCTCGCCACGCACTGAGCCTGGAGCACCCATGAACGCACTCGTTTCGGTCGGCCAGCTCGACCGTCAGAAGTACCTGGGCGGCAGCGATGTCGCCGGCATCCTCGGCATCAGCCCCTGGCGCACGCCGCTGGACATCTACCTGGACAAGATCCAGCCGCGGCGCCCGGACGATCCGTCCAAGGCGAAAATCTTCTCCCGGGGCCAGCGGATGGAGCCCTATGTCATCGACCTGCTGGCCGAGGAGACCGGGATGGTGATCGTCCGCCGCGGCG
>JAMQYH010000187.1:0-21265 GCA_027562975.1 Rhynchospora breviuscula
ACTCCCCAATATTCACTCTCTTTAAGAGCTACTCCGTACTGAGACAAATCTCATTCTTCTGTAAAGTATGGAAGCAGGGTTCTCTAATTTCTTTCTCGGCGGATACTTTGGCTTTGAGGAAGCAGTCTGCCAATATATGTGTTAAGGCTTTAGTAGACTTTTTGAGATTAATCGTGTTAACGTCGGTACTCCAGTTCCTTACTTATTCCTTACTAGATCCATTACCGAGCCTGACTCAGTCATTTGTACTTATCTTCTTTAAGACCGAAACCCTCGGGTAAAAGAAAGCGCAGCATATGCAACTGGATCTTAATCTTCGACGGAGACTCTTGCTTAATCTCCCGAGCCAGAAAGCCTATTACGTATATCAGGGGGGTGGGGGTAAGGCTTCGAAGATAGAATTTGGAGTTGACAAGGGCACTTGCCTGGTCGTTGTGTCCGCGAAGTTCAGTTAAGTGGTGGAAGAATGAATGTGACTGAATCTTTGAAGAAAGTGAAGTAGTAGCCCTACTCTTCCTCTAGAAAGAATGCTGCTCCTCCTTCCCTTGCTCCTGCAAAGAGATACTCCATATCTATATAAGCTTCTCTTTCGGTCGGCGGATGCTTCGGGTGCGGAGATAGACAACAGAAGGCATGCGAACATTCATCACCGTACATCAAATTTCTAGTCTACAAATCGTCAGAATAAAGGCAGTCAAAGCCAAAGTGGGATAGAAAGTGGGATACAAAGAAGAGAAAGCCACATACACATGCCAAACAAAAAGAAAAAGTCAGTCCTTCTCTTCTGAAACCTACCTTTCCTATTCTGCCGGCCTTATTCTTGCTTGCATCCAGGGTCCGCTATCCTCCGTCTCCGTTACCGATGAATAGTTCACGGTTTGGGTTTGTTGCATATTATTTGTTCCTCCACTCAATGTTTCGTGTGATGGCTCTCCTTCTTTCGCAATCTGGAATACTTTATACGATCGATAAAGAAAGCTCGTTTCGTTTTTTTCTATTAGATAAAGGACCTCCTAATTCAGTCAAACAGTTGAGATCCTTTCCCTAAGCATCGAGACGTAATGCCTACCTCTTGGCGTTTTCAAGTGTCTCGGCTTCGTCAAGCCAGGTCTTGAGCTTAAGACCCTCAGCGACAATTAGCCGGTTAAGCGCTTCAGTGAAAGTTTTATTCTCTTCAATCGACAATCCTAGCCGGCGTACCAGCCGTAAAAAACCCCGTACCGACTTGACCTTTTCATGCACTTTCTTCCCTTCTTCAGTTAATAGATCGAAAAAAAGGCATCAGCCTGGCTTAACCTGAGACCAGAACAGGCACTTTCCCCCCTACCTAAGTCTAATGAGAAAGAGAATGGGTAGAAACGGAGGGGCGAAAGAGGCAGATTGTAGTTATGTCAAGTAGTGGGTGTAGGATTGGGCATTCGCTAAGAGTCAAGGCACGGAGCTGAAAAGAAAGCGTTCAGAGCACTCTTTGTTGCGAGGGCGTAGCGATATGTAATTTTCAATTCTGAATTCTTCACGAATCTGACGCTACGTCAAAGCTCCCTTTTGGTATAAGGTAAGCGAGAGAGAGAATAACCCCGGGTTTCTTATTCTTCAAGCCGCATGCAGTACCATGTTTCCCATTTCAATCCTCTTTGATGCTCTTTCTGAGATATTGAATGGGCTAGGCGGCGACACTGGTTGTGAAGGGAATCGGTGGAGCCATTGCTTGATGATTATAGACCCGCAGGAATTAAGTCTCTCAAATTCCACCTCTGGCCTTGGCAATGTGCCCCCAAACATCGAAGGTTTCTTTTCTTCCGAACTCGCACCTAGAACACGTAGAGTGGACAAAGCAAGTAAAGTCATTCCAGACTAGGTAGAAATATACACAATAGTTGAAACAAGCGTGGGTCTTTCGCATGAGGAATTCACTGATTTTCCTGGTCTTTTTTTCAGAAAAAGCATTAACTACATTATGGGGAAGAACGCTACTGAAATAAGGCAATTCCTTAATCGGCAGAAAGATAACTCAACGTTTCAAAAGCAAGCGCTCAAGAACATTCGAATAGAACTGCTGTTTCGTCAGTAACTTTTTATGCAACTGCTGATGAGACGACCGCTTTGAACTTCAAGAAATTCCGCTCGCTCTCTATTCCTCGGCCATGAATGAGACCTGCTTGCATGCTCTATGGTCCTTTACTCATACAAAGCTATTTTGGATCAGCTATTTCCAATGGACCGAGAACTCGATTGGCTTACTTACTTACAAGCCTTCTCTTACCCGTCTTATCAGAATGAATTTCCTTACAACGTTTACGACTTGCTCGCACCCACAGCTCGCTTTTGACCAGCTTGTTATTCACTGGGATTTCTGCTGCTGACTTTGCAGGTTAGGCGTGGGAACACCGATCTAGTATTATTCATTACCGAAAAAGAGAATATGAAATGCAAGAGCCTTACAACCTACCTCGCTGGATGAATTGAATTCAGTTTGGTTTGGAAAGCTAGATAAGTTAGGGCTTTGGGCTTCTCACTTGAGAGATAAAGCTAAGGGAGTGATAAAGTAGAAATATTCGAATTTCAAGATATAGGCATAAGTAAGCGCCAGAAAAGCCGGTTTCATTGTTGAAGTAGAATTTGGTTGGGAGTAAGAAAACAGTTCTCGATGCGAGGTTGAATGAATAATTATCTCACGGAAAGGAAAAGGAATTGATAATCAGCCCTCATCTCAAGAGTCATTGTCTTCTTAATCTAAGACTCGTTAGATCCAAGCCCTTTCAATGGAAAACCTCAAAAGAAGACTCCAATATTGATCTCTTTCCGATAGCCTTTCTTTATACGAGAAATGACTAAAGCAAGCTAGAAGGAAAACTATTCAATAAGAGCCAGCCTTTGTGATTGCTTTATGAAAAGTGCGTTCTACTAAACTCCTGATTGACTAGTTGTCTTACGCAGTGCTAGCAGAGGTTCTAATCTTCTTGATGCGGATATCCAAGCTTAGAGTATGAAAATAGGAGCTCTTCTTACCTGCTTTGCTTTCCTCGAGAAGAGAAAGGCTTACTTACTGAATCTAGCTTGCGTACGAGGGCATTTCTTTTCTTGCGTACGAGGTCAAATCGATTTTGCAAAGCTACTGCCTTACTTAAGTAAGTACAGAGCTATCTATAGGTAGATAATCGAATTGCAGAAAGAAAAGTCACTAGCCAAGCTCTAAGATTAGCAGTCTCTTCCATATTCTAAGCAATGCGGTCTTCTTTTCCTTCCACCCGCGCATTTGCTTGCGCCGCTTTCCAGTCCATCCTGGAATTCATGGAATGACTTCCCGCCGAAGATAAGTGCTTGAGTTCGAAGTGAAGTGAACCGATTCACGGGAAGGCTCAGATCCGTAGAGTAGAGATGGGGCTTGCATACTTCATATCCAATTGAATCCGCGCCTGCCTATTGTCTTTGATAGGTGAACCGATGAGGATGGAAGAAACTCGTAAATAGTGTCTTTATTAAACAGTGGAATACGCGCAAGTAGGACGTTTTTCACGCTGTTTCCTCAAAAACGTCCTACTTCCCATTTTCCCTAAGGGCCCTTCTTTTTCAAGCTGGCGAATCTAGGTAGTTAAGTGCATTTCTGTGCCGTCCGTTCAAAGGAGTGTGTCTTGCGTTGGTTCTGCGTTGACTACCTCCAAGTGTTCACTCTTTCCCTGTGATTTCGATCATCAGTCATCAACACTGGAGTTTGAGTCAAAGGAAGCAAGAGGCAAAAGTGCTGACCCAAGTCCACATGTTTTTTTCTTTCGTGCATGAAAGAGAAAGCCAGCCAGCTCAACATTCACCTTCCAAACTTAGTATGGACTTAATAAAGACCAAGCACTTATGCAGGATAAGGAGAGTTTTTGAGTTACGTGCTCTGGTTCCTTTAAGCCGAGAAAGCTATCTTAACTAAGTAAGCCCGAACGAAGGGACGAAGTGAAAAAACAAACTAGAAGAAGAGAGATACTTCAAAGGAGGAGCAAAAAGCAAAGTGTTGTCGCTCGGTCTAGTGCAGATGCGGAATATAGAGCAATGGCATCTACCAAAAGTGAGTCTTTTTTGATCTTTTCTATTTGGGAACTTCGCTTCATAGACAAACTTACCAACTGCCAAAGCTTAATATCCAGGGCCTTTGTAGAAAATGAATTCTTCCCGGGAGGGGCGGACTCTACATTGGTAGATAGAACTTTCATTTATTCCTTCCATTTCATCTGAACTGATCACTTCCGAGTAGGTACGCTTTTTATTTGATACCTGACTGGTGTGCATTCTACACTTATCCACTTGCTCTCGAATGAATGTCTTGATTTTCAAAGCTAAGTGCTCTTCTGCAAGATCTCTTACTAAGATAAAAGAGAGAATGATTCTGAGGAATCGGCAGGATAGTTCTTGGATCAAAAGATACCCGTATTCATGAGTTTCAGTACGTGCCTTAGACAAAAGGAGTCTTTCTTTGGTTCTATTCGATATAGGCGCGGAGCGGCAAGCAAATAGGAACGCTTATAAGCAGCAAGAAAGCTGGGTGCTACTAGATGCTATTAGGTTGTGAATTAGGCCTCTCGCGTTTTCCCTGATACCGACGTAAAGGCAACTTGAGGTGCGGGCAGCCCTATGTATGGTACGCGGTCCCGATAAGTAAGCACAGTTGAAAGCCTCGAATGGACTGCCTTCCCCACTTTTTAGGGGAAGTATTGTGGGCAGTACCCCGTTTTTGGGTGTGGCGAGTGAGCACCCTGTGCACGAGAGGTTGTCCCCTTTCGGAATACGCAGACCTGCGCGAACCTCTTCAGCTGACACACATACTCCTAACAGTATCCTCGCCGGTGAAGACAGACGAAACTAAACACATATAAGGCCCCACCTACTACTACTTATCTAGTAAATGTTAACCGACAAAGCCCTATATGTTATCGTATTCATAAAAGCAAGTGTTAGTGTGTGACTAGAGTTGTAGTCAAAATTGATAAGTGGCAGTCTGTGGGTGTAATGTTTCTAGTGTATGAGGAAGGATTAAGAAAAGTGTGCGTGAGGCAAATATCTCATTCCAACCAAATATACATCTCACACGCCCTTAGAGCCCCGCGGAGAATCCGTAGGTATCAGATCACCGCGGGAATACCACTAATTTAGTAGGCTTAGTTGGCTAGATCCAGTCATTCCATTACGCGTCACGCAACGAACCACTCTTACTAGAAAGCATCAGCACGTCACCTGTCCCGCTACTCAGTGTCTGCTATGTCTGAGCAAGGTTACCCGTTTCCAATATCAATGTGGTCATTGACTTTAGCGTACTAGTATCCCGAAGCCTAAGAAGCAAGCAGAGTTTAGATCATGGAAGGTCGAAAGTACCTGATAGCTATATGCTTTTATGTGGGACTGAGCTAATCTTTTCCTGTGTATAAGGTCATAGTTCATTCTCAGTAGTAATCCGCGGAATTGAAAAAGTTAGTGCTCAAGTCGTGGATCACGGTGTCAGATGAGCCATCACCGAAAGATCAAGTACACCAGTATAGCTGTTAAACGAATATTAGATAGAGCTTCGCTTTACCTTGCCTAAGGGTTTCGTTCCAGCTCTCACTTGGAGAGCAGTTCCTTTCGTTCCTTGTATGAATGGATGAATAGGAAGAATGGGAATCTTACCGCATCTGAAGAATCAAATCTGACAAGGCCTTGACGGTAATGGCTTACTCCCATTTTGATGAAAACTTCTCGGCGGGAATCTACAATGGTTGTCGGCGCGTAGTGGGCTTGCTTTTTTGGCTTGGGATGTGAGTAGTGCGATCCCAATCTTGCCCTTTGGAATTTGGGAAATGTGCCGTCAAAATGCAGTGCCCATAGGTTGTTGGTTGGACTTGCCCTCTTCTTCGTCGGGGAATTGGTCATCAAGCGGTTCTCCTTCTGCTCGTGGAAGATATGCGAGAGGGTCTGCAATTGCCTGTCCTTCGACTGGGTTACGAAGATGATGTCGAATTCGGTGAGAAGCATCTTCCGCCGCCAATCAAAGAAACACTCTGGACAGGAAAGGTTTTTCTACTTCCTCGACTGGACGGTGGAGAGTGCTGCCTTCATCGCTACCGACAGTTTTCTTTGATTTTCAGATCCCTAGGGAATAAGAGCCTTTTAATGCTCTTGGATGCCCTGGATCAGATCAAGAATAGCCGCACAAAGCCTCTCTTCCTTGTACGAAGACTGGTCTACAAACTTTCCCCTTGGGGAGGAAGGGAAAACCTCACTAACAAAGACAGATCCTATTGCTAAGCGTTGATTACTTAGGACCCTCCCCATGAAGAATACGGGGCCCACTCCACTATTTACTCCTAGGTCTTCTTGCATTATTTTATGGTGTGCTCTTTAGGAGGAGGACTGGAAATGTTCAAAGGTGAGTGCCTGAGGCCTAATCTACCTAGCACAGGTCCTATCCTATTTAATAGAAATCTTGACTTAAGGCGACGAAAGCTACCTACTTCTTTCAGGATTTGGTTCTTTACCGGGGAAGGCGATCTTCAAAGAGAATCAATCAAATGGTATAATGAAGCACCTTAAGTATTCCCGGGAGATGACAATAAGTTCAAAGTTGAGCTATACGACTTTGAAAGCTTTCATCCGAGGAGCTGATCCTACTGATCAGGACGAAGCACTCTCTTTCGGTCTGGTAAGAGCTCCACGGGAAGACAAGAATCTCATAGAGTGATTTTTCTTCTGTTGATTCCAGGCAGTAAGTAACTAAAGTAAAGGGTATTGCAGAAAGAAAGGCTTGCCCCGCCAAATAAAGCGCAAAAAGGGCGGCATTTTCATTGATTTACTTGAAGAAGAGGAATGATGCGCAGCGCAAGCGGAGTCCCTCTACTTTAGGAGAAAGTGACCCAAGAAGCTGGCTGCCCCGACTCCGACATTGACGGTAGATGCATTGGGAATTGCATAAGCAGAGGAAGACCAAGCAAAAAAAGAAGACACTTTGGTAGAAAAATTCCCCAGAAAGTCTGATGCGAAACGCTTTCATTCCGCCGCCCGACCTCTGAGAGTGAAGAAAGGAGAGATTTTCCACCTGGCGCATATTCGAAACATGTTACCCGGATTGGGATCGCATTGAACATATTGACTGAAGGAAGGGAGGCATTGAACATATTGACTGAAGTGATAAGATAAATTGACTTGTGCTTAACTTACTTAACTCGTTGACTTTTTCATTTCAAAAGAGGATTTCTTATCACACCTATTCCTCGGGCCTTGGGAATTGACTTGCTGCTAGTATGACCCTCAGTTTTCTATGCTTATCACACCCATGCAAGATGAACCCGCCGATCTTTCTTCTTCTCTTTCTCCTCTCCCTACAGACAAAAAGGGCTCCTTCTTATTCAGCTCATCCACACCGCGGAATAAAAGTGACTTGAAATGAGAGAGACCAAGATACCTTTTGATGATAGTGAAATGTTCCAAAGTCAGAGGGGTTTTGCAATTACCTACCCAACTACATACCTGTTTGAGATGTTTCTTTACCCTGCCTGACGAAAGCTGTTTGAGTAAAGCTTCGTTAGGTGCCGGGGGGGTTTGGGATTAATCCAACAACCCTTGATTGCCAGACGCGGTCGTCCAAATATTAGTTAGAAAGTGCTTCTTGCAGGTCGACCTGGTTACTGCATGCATGACTGTCTGAACCGCTATGCAAGCCATACAAGTTAATAGGGAAGCCTTTGAGTCAAAAAGAAACAAACAATCGCCCAATACGGCACTTTATGAAAGCATATTATCGACCATTTGGCTATTTACGAGAAAATGAACAAAAGAAAGAACTACCTCTCACCTCCGAATTCCACCATAATACTGCTCTCTACAAGTTGCTCGTACTCTTTCATTGTATTTTGGCATATAATGACATACTTTTGACGTCGCTTCTTTGATACCCGACAAGTCGATCAACTTCGATTGCGCAGACGACCTCCCTCATTCACATCATAAATGGCCAAGATTCAAAGAAAGTAAATCGTCTTTTTTCGTATATACAGAAAACGAAGCACTTCGTTACTCGGAGCCCACCAGAGGACGGTATATGAAGAATGGTTTTTTTGTCCCTTTCGTCCAGTGGTTAGGACATCGTCTTTTCATGTCGAAGACACGGGTTCGATTCCCGTAAGGGATAGGTACTTATTCCTGACGGTCTGATTGCTGAGTTCACGCTGTCTATCTGTCTTTGGTCCGTAAGCTTCCTCTCTCGCAGCAAGACGAGATGAGATCACCACCTCTCTCAGTAATGGACTGATTCCACGAATTCTCAGATTAGTTTCGAGACTAGGCTACGAAGGAGGTAATGAGAGAGAAGAGAAGCTTATTATGACTCTATGCCCGCCAGGTTCTCTCTACATGCTTAACACAGGCAAGCAAGTAGTTCCAATTTTGATTCTCACATTCATCGTCATAAAATTGTTAGATTCGCGCGATTTGGTCGGATGATTCGGTGTATATTTGCAAAACCCTACATGCATGACATGACCGGGGTGTGGCTTTTTCGGTAACTGCATTAGCCTTTCTTTGGAAAAAAGGACCTCTGATACGAGAACATCTTTTTTCCAAAGTCTAAACACCGTAATAACAATGAGTCTCTTTTAGGGGGTGGGACACTACGTCTTTCTTGCTTCCGCCACTTCATCTATGAGCAAAAAGACGGGCTTTCTTTGTGTCGTCGCTTTCCTATAGGGGCCCCGTAGGGCTCGCTGGGTGTGAGAAAAGTGGCATAAACCATGAACAAGCTCTCACCGTGATACATATATGCTCCCAGAACATAGACGACTACTCGCCGATTTCCCGCCGCAACTGTCCCCCTCCACTACTCACTACTTGTAAGCACTCCTAGGGCACATCAGGGATACGAATTGTTTGTACATCATGGCCTTTTCTAGTTACGAAAAGAACACTAAAAGAAAAAAGAAGTAGGTCTCAGCTTCCAAAAAAATGACGGCTTATCCTTGCTTGCTCCGTGACCTTGTTCTGACCTAAGTAGCTTTCTTTCTAAAGGGCCCCCCAAAGAAGAAGTTCTTATAGCTCCTTTCAGTGGTTGCGGTCTGGTCAAGTGATCCTTAGAGAAAGACGATTCCGTCCTGGGATTAGGGCATAAAGCTCAGTCAGAGGTACATATTCTCATATATCAAGAAGCGTAGCGATTCGTACTCCTTTCGCGGGCAGGCAATAGAGTCCGCCGATAGGCGGCGCAAGCAAGCGTAGCGAATCACATAGATAAGACCCTACCTGCCAGCGCGCAGATAGATAGGGCGGGCGAGGATGGATGTCTGAGCGGTTGAAAGAGTCGGTCTTGAAAACCGAAGTATTTTTTGGAATACCGGGGGTTCGAATCCCTCTCCATCCGCGAGAAATAAGGTTAAGGTCCAGGATTCCGTTACCTGCAATGAAAGCAGGCGCGTAGCGTTCGATCAAGGTTGCAATCAGATTAAGTAAGAATACGGGGAGAAATCTACGGTGGAATCCAATTCAGGAGCCGGATTGAAAGTACAGGCATTTCTTTCTCGGGATCTATTAGTTATTGTCCAACTCCTTTCGAGTAGAGAGGCAGAAATTCGACATTGTCAACTCCCTTGTGACCTCACTGGAAAATAGTAGAACAAGCGATTCGTAAAGCATTCACTAGTAAAATCGGGCCTTACCATTCCGCTATTCCTAGGACTCAAGTAACATCGATTCATGTTCGTGTTAAGCATTTTTTTTCTCCATTCAAGAACCAGAAGCTTCCAAACTCGTGCCAAAGGGCTAATGAAAATAGGAAATAGTGGGCACACTAGAGGGGGCCGGCCAAAACCCAGAATTGACCGAAACCGAAATGAAAGCATAATAAATAGAAAATAGAACCAGAATATCCTAAAATGGAATCGCGAAATAGCACAACACACACCAAATCGAATTGAAAATAGACACGCTGAATACGAAATATGAATACGAAATTTTGGATGCTTGAAAATAGAGTTTACAAGCTCTTTCTTATTCGTTTTTCTGATGTGACTCCAAGGCGGACGCCGCGCCGCCTTGACTTTCTATATATTTTCTTATCCTCTTTTTCCACATTAGCCACGTGTCCCTCCTTCAAATGGACTTCATTAGAGATAAGAGAGATATTGAAGCTTTGTTTTACGGTAGAATAACCCTACCTAGTCGTATCTTAATGTTAACCTGAACTTTTTGGTGTGTTAGCCAGCTTGCTTGACTATTAATAGATTAGGAAGAAGGTATTTTGGAACGAAAAGTCGCTCGAGCGAGCAAGCAAGAATAGGATGCGCGAGCAAGCAAGAATAGGATGCGCGTGCGTTAGCGCAACGGCTTGAGCGCAGTAACCTGCCGCCGTTGCTTGTTGGAGAGGAACGAAGAAAAGCATGGGGTTTCGCTCGCCAGACGGGTTAACAACGCCTCTTCGTCATTACGTATCGGCGCTTTGTTGTTATCGAGCAAGTAGCGAGTCTTTCTTGGTGAAAAGTGGAAACTCTATGCGGTATGCAGATGGCGTATATTAGTTATGGAAGTCCCGCTAGGTAGAGCTACTAGGTTCTCCTTCTCTATCCCGCCCTGCTCTTATACTTACTCTCACTCATCTGCCTTTCCCTATCTTTTCTGCCCGAGAAGGAATGATCTTACAAATAACAAGGAGTAGATCCGCCTACTCCCATTCCATGTCCAGACTTCACTCATCCACTTTACTTCTTCTCTCGGACTTAGACTTTACTTTACTCTGTTTATCCCTCTCGAGTTGATGAGATTTCCCTGAAAAAAAACTACTACCTGTCTGTCCCTACTATACCAGGTACTACCTTAGACCCACGAACTATCTAAGCGAGCTAACTAACTATTTACGTCAAAAAATCTCAATTGACAAGTTCCATTGGAACGTGCTTATGTGACTTCAGTAAGGAAAGAAAGAATTTTCTAACAAAGGAACTGGAGATATGTCTTGTAGTTTACAGCAACTCAGAATTTACCCAATGAGAAAAATGAAAGGATTTTAGTTGGGTGCTGCCGGTTCAGTTCATGTCAGCCATCCAATACTTGTACATATCTCGTGTACTATTTTCATAACATATTTCATCTTTTTCTCAAGTTTACTTTTCCCTTATTGGATTTCTAGCATCCGAGAAATGAGAATATGTAAAGCACAGAGGTACCAACATTTTATGATGCTAGCTAGTGTAATAATACTCATCTTTACGAGCCTTAAGTTTTTGATCCCTTGTCAATAGTTCCAGTGCCCGGGCTCCATTAATTTGGTCCCACCTCTTGCTCAACAAATCAAGTGCTTCATTTCACATAATTCCTTTACTACCACCCTTTATCTTGACTTTCATTTTGACCATCTTCGTGGGTATAAAGTCTAATACAGATATTGATATAAGAATAATAAGCTAGTGTAGTTTCATGGTCAAACTTGGGACTCCCACTCTCACATTTGCGGTTCAATTCCGATAGTATAAAAGCATAGGGATTCTTTGCCCCGGTACTGCTAGTAAAGTAATGCTTTCAATTGGTCTAATTTCACTACTAGTAGCCATTCCAGTTTTCTCCTACCGAATTACCCCTAGTCTATTGTTTCGAATTACATCTTGAGTTCTAATAGATTCTGCTCTACTGGCTTTTAATGGTCTACATGTTGAGTCACTAGCGGAGTAGGTATCTACAGTGGTCTATCCCATGTAACTACAGAACTCGCTGTGGAAACATTTCTTCTTTTGAAAGAAGCTCTAATTCTACTAGGATTTGGAACCATTATGAGTACAACCTCACAAGTTAAGCTAATATATCTGTAGATACAACAGATATTCAATTTCTTGATCAACAACAAGGAAAATTTCAAGAAAATCGTCTACTTGTACAACGTCTTGCTATTTTGCTATTCTCTATGGCAGGAATTCCTCCTCTAATAGGATTCTTTTCTAAACAAAAGGTTCTATACTAGAGTACTCATGGATAATACTACTTCCTATCTCTTTTTTCTATTCTAGTCAGTGCTATTAGTGCTTCTTATTATCAAAAAATTCTCCTAGTAATTGACTTTTCTAGTCCTGATAATGTTACATCAACAACTAATACTTGAAATTATATGAATAAAGTGAATTCAAAAAAGAATGCTACGACAGCACCAACCAAACCCAATTGACATAGTCTACTAAGTTAGAGTCTCACTATGCTTAATACACTATTTGTACGAAAACCATCAATCCTACTAAATAGCTGTCATCTTCTGGCTCTATCACTATGAAACTTCAAGAAGGTGACTGGGTTTCTTTCAAGTTACACCCTTTTAGGCAGATCTCAGTAGTTGGTATGAGAAATCAAAAGCTCAGTCCTAAGTTCTATGGTCCATTTGAGATTCTAGACAAGATAGGTTAAGTGGCGTATAGGCTTTGCCTAGTGGATCTCAGATACATCCAGTCTTCGACGTATCTCAGCGTTAGAAACGATTGGGTAAAGAGAAAGCAGTGTCTCCAAGTCTTCAATGGTGGGTCCAGATGGTAGGTTGAACGCTGCCCCATTATCGGATATGACCCTTCGTGGTGTACAAAATGGGTATAAGAAGCTGGGTTTTTCTACAGGAAATGCTCTGGTGATCCGTCTACTCCTTCCTTGTTTCAATCCTCCTTTGATTCCGTGTTTCAATGCATCCTCCCTAACAACCTTTTCAAAGGATTCCAAACAGCCAGCCGGGGGGTAAATCGAGTCTGTTTGTTAAATCAATTCGGAAATTCCCAAGCAGTCTTCTCCCCCCGTTGCATTTGCACTCTTCGCAGAGAAGGTAGCGAAGCTCGCCCTAATCAATAAGTGTGGGAGGCCACAAGGGAAATATCTCGCCTATGTAGCCTGCCTGGGAAAAGATCCCTTTACCGACAGGCATGGGAGGGTTGCGCATTAGATACACAAGATTAACCTGGCACTCCTCAAACTGTTGTGGAAGCTAGCGTCTGGTTATGATGCCCCCTCCCTAGACTCAATCCAAAAACTGCCCGAGAGGGCCTTGGCATAGGCATATATTCCAGGGATGCACACCCCGGAGAACCCTTTGGAATCTTAGCCAAGTGCTTAGACCCCATGTCCAGTGGTCCATTGGGAACGGAAATGGATGTAATGCCTTCTCGCAACCATGGTTCCCAATTTGCAAAAGTTTGAACCCTCAAAACAATGAACAGAGGTCAGCAAAGGTAGCCTCTTTCTAGAAGAGTGAAGCCGCAACCTGGAGAATTGAGAAATTAATTGGGTCGGATACTACCCCAAAATGAGCATCATTACTAACCCAAATCTTGTCCCATCCTCAAATAACAGAAATGACATACTGGTTTTTACAGCAGGGTGTTCATAGTTAAAGGGACATAAAAGTTGCTTACATGCCCAACCCTATCAGGTATTCCCCAATATAAAGACGACGTCTGGGAAGGAATATGGAACTGGCAGGGAATTGGAATCAAACTCGTTAACTCCTCCGAATCAAGTGATATAATAAGCTGCTTTGGTGCCAACCTCGAAGGAATAACTCATAACTGAGTAACAGGCTAGCGAGTAACCTCCATTCTCTATTTCGATTTCAAGGTATCAACATAAAGTCAAGTAGGCCGCTTTCCCCCTTTTAGCTTTCATTCATGTGGACAGCATTCATATTAGTTCGAGTCGGTAGCTCTGAGTGCTCAAGTCCACGGTTCACTCTGTTCAGTTCAGGCGGGTAGTCGATACGGGTACGGAGAGAGTCTTTCCAAAATATCTCAAAACTGCATCGCATACTGATCTTTACCTTTCAAACTAGGTCCTTAGCTTCAACGCTCCATTCCCCTATATTCCCTTTCGTTCTATTACATGCCAGAGGGAAAAAAAAGATTCAAAAGATTCTAAGACGTTTCCTATGGCAGGGTACGGGGGACTGCTTGAAACTTCCCTTGGGGCTAGCTGGAAGCGAGTATGTTCCAATCCAAATCAAAGGCGCGAAGCGGGCTGATCGGACCGCTTTCACATAAAGTTTCTCAATGTCCACTACGATCGGCTCGGGGGCAAGCGGAGGCATGAATGGAGGAGCATGCTAAAGTGCTCGCCCTCTATTCGAGGAGGAGTCTCGGGTTTTGAAGTCTCGCTTAGCTCCAGACTGCTGGCACATTTCATACCCTGCTACTTCAAAGACTCATCTACCGAATCCGGCCACACGAACCGCCTGCACTTTCTTCCCTGTGAAAGCATCACACTACCAGTTACCAGTGAGTGAACCTGAGATGAGCTCACTGGCACGCTCTGCTGTACTGTAAGATACACTCTCACTGGGGTTTCCCCACCTACTGGCTCTGGTAACCGATTTAGACTAACTGAGGGAAGTCAAGACAGAGGTCAACGAGATCAAAATGTTTCAAGATGCGCGTTGGGTTTCGGCTCCTGAAGCATTGTGGAGGATTTTTTGGTTTCCTTTGAGTAAGATACACCCTTCTGCGCGGGCCTTGCAAGTACATCTACCGAATGAGCAGACGGTGCGTTATAGTGAGCATGAGAATTTGAGAGATTTAGTTGAAAGAGACAGTGCAAAAAGCACAATGCTGACTGCGTTTTTCGAGAAAAACAAATAGAATATAGTGTGCACGCAGGAAGTCTTTACAGTGAAAGGAATAGGAGGATGCTTCGATTCACTAAAGTCAGTTCTTCGGTTCGAAGTTTTCCTCTCATTGCTTCTTATCAGGGTCTCGTTGGGAGAGGCCAGACCAATGGTCCCTTCTTCTTCTATTACGAAAGATACGCCGACGACCTCATCCTCGAGACCGACCTAATGGAGAGAAGGTTTGGAGCAATCAAGCATTCTGGCTGTCCATAAATTAGGATATGGACCAAGAGATGTTCATGATCGATATGCTTTGACCAAGCAAGCTAGAATATCTTGAAATAGTGGGATGGCTGAGTTTCAATGGGTAGACCGGGCGGAAGAAGATGAAGACTGACTCTTTAGCGATACAAGGAGAAAAGATGCAGGAATCTCCATTACCAGAAATGAGGCCTTCAACTCTCCGTTATAGGTAGCAAGTCAGCAAATAGCTGATAACCGTATCGAAATCGAAGCAGATCATAGCAATTCCACTTATCCTTGTTTTTGTCGGCTCAGCTTTTTATCCTGAGGAGAATTTCTTGGCCTACATACCGGTCGGATAGACAAAATTCGGATCGGAGTTGGTGTGGAGGAAGTACACTTGTCCTCCGGCGAATAGGGGAAAGGAGCTAAGCCAATCCAAGGTTGACTCTTTTGCCGGTTTGCTTTTTCCAATTTCTTTTTGATTTGACCTATAGCGCTCAATAGTTTGAAGCACACTGGTAAACATACAATAAACGAGAGAAATTCACACTTTGTCTTATAGAAAGTGGATAATTCAATGGTGCATTTTTCTTCTACAGGCAAGTTAGAAGCTATATGAATGTTATTTAAGTGGTGATGCCAATCTAACACTAGCAAAACCTCTATAGATTTTGGTGGTGAATTAGAGACCAACTTGAATGAAAAAATAAGGTGAGCGTAAGATCAGAGAGAGCCCTGTAAAAGCACGAATACGGTAGAAAGAGTAGTGGATGTTTTCCTCCTTCCGTCTTAAAAGGAAGCCCCTTCTTTGATTACGTGAACACTAACTACATCGGAAGCTTGCATGACAATAAACTCTCATTCATATGGAATCGTGGGAAAATCTAGTGAGTAATGCATCTTTAGAATCCATGGTGGTAAAAACCTGGGCTGAAAGGCGGACAAGAGTCCTATCTCAAAATGATAAGAATGCCTCAACGATTCCGTTGGTAAACTACTCTGACCAACCCCCTCCGTTCGGAGGGACAGGAAGTGAACCAGTGGTCAGTCCAGAAGTACCCCCGTGGTCTGGCTCCATCCACTGCCATACTAAACTATGAGTCCCGAAGTAGGATGGTATTGCGCGAAGAACTCCCGCCAAGTGCTGTAAGCAGGTCCCCGTGAGTGAAGGTCCCGTTCGCACTTCAGTGATGAAAGCTCCAACTCGCCTGGGTACACACGCCACTTTTTTGAAAAGGTCATTTTTTGAACCATTTATCCCTCTCTGCAGAACGAATTTGACTTCCGGGTCAAATACGTTCTTGGCTTATGTTTTCCTTTTCTTAGCCTTTTTGAAAATAACTTATTTATCTGGCGCTCTGCCATTTCTATTCAGGGATAACAAAAAAAGAGTCTGCAAGATGGATAATATAAAGATAAGTTGAAAGGGAGCCTTCTCTCTTAAATACCTTCTAGGCAGTTGTTTGCTATGAAAGGAGGAATATCTTCTTGCCCAAGGAAGACTATTGCTTATGTCGGATTTGCCCTCGCTCGGTTACTAATAACTTGCTTTTGGGTTATAACTCTGGAACATCTGGCATTTGGAATGGAAGGAAAGGCTATAGGAAAGAAGGTAGGCAAGGAGATCTTTGGTAGGGATGGAAGAACGTTGATAAACTTCGATGCTTGGACTAGGAAACAACAGCTTGTAATTATCTCTGAAATTTCTACCCCTCTTCTATTATTTTGGTGCCCCTTAGCACACTATCTTGACTCTGGATGTCGAATCTCAGAATCCCCCCGCTGCTAGTAAAGCATATATAGAGCTCTGCTCTTAGAGATGCAAGGATTTGGATTCTCTCTTCTCTTTGCTTCTTTCGATGAGATCTATTCTTCTTGTATTAGGCATCAACTACCCCAGGTCTTTGGATGCCAGTACTTAGGGAGGATTTATCTGTTGGAACTCTTTTAGCGGCGTCAAGCAAGGGCAATAGCCAGATACCTTCTACTCTGTTCTTAGCTAAGAACAGGAGATCGGTAAGCCAGCCTTTGATATCTTATCCTCTTGTCTTTTGTAAAGGATATAGTCTTAGATTCCGGAAATTTCTCCTAGCTAATAGTTCTTTAACCTCTTCTTCGACCTTGTCTTCTCTGGCGCTCTTCTGGGTATGCCGACGAAATGCTCTTAGGTATAGAGGTTATTAAAGGAGATGCTGGCAAGAAGTGGCCCTGCTCGAACATGAGAAAAGGAAAGATTGAGAGAGTCCATTTCTTAATAAAGAATAAGCGAAACCTTTTCGGAACAGAGAGAAGGAACCCGGCTGCACCGGTGGCTGGGGCTATTTCACTTGTGTGAGGAAAGAGGGGAGGTCAAGGCTACTTGAAGACAAGACGGTGGGTAAAAGGAGTTAGCCATAAACAGACAATTCAAAGAAGGAGTGAACCTGTAATGAATAATGTGAATGGTGAGGAAGAGTGAATGAACGTAAAGTGAATGCTTGGAACAGTCAAATTCAAGTGGCAGTCACAGATAGTGCTTTAGTAGTATTTATAGGCAGCGAGTTAATTCAAAAGAAGTCGATAGTGTATGGGTAACTGTCTTTGTTTTGAATATGTGTCTATCGAAGCAGTAAAGCTTGGTGATTAACACTTTCACACATTACCCACGATATGATTAGCACACTCCTACATTAGTAACTTTATTAGCACATTCCTACATTAGGCCTCTGATTAGAACATTAATACATTAGTCCCTCTTACTAGAATTCCCACTCATTAACTTGATTACTCAGATTAGCTCTGAATTCCACTTCACATACAGGCAATGAGCCATAGACACATCCTTAACGCAATAGATAATGAAATAATAACTCAAAGCGGATGTAATCCATATGATTTTAGACTCAAAAAATAACCACTGCAAAACAAGAATATAACGGACTCACAGCCCCTAGGAACTTGAACCAACTTGAAAGGATTACCTACACTTGAACAATATGAGCTCAAACTCATAGAGACATGATAGGTGACAACGCCCCCATAACTTGACTATTCAAAACTTGTCAGACACATAACCGCGCTAGAAAAAGAACTGAGACTAGCATCCGCAACGGAAATCATTAAAAGAGATCCGAGGACCAAATAGACCAAATGTTTCACTTTTCACTTTAGGTCACTGAATTACAAAAAGAACTCAGTTCCTAATAGCAGGAACATAGCTGATAGCACATGATTAGGGCTACTAACTCTGTGAGATTCAATTCAGGTGTTATACTTAACACAGACTGATCGTCGAACCTACTAGCGACATGATTTCACTATAGAGGCACTCTTAGGATCTACGATGAAGTCACAGGGTAAGACAGTCGGTCTGAACGTCGAACAAATAGCTTGAATACATCGCAAGTAAAGCTACAAGGAATTGGGTTTCAATCCTACTATCGAGCTCGGTTGCTGACTCTAAGACTTGGGAACTTATGGACGGCAACGATATTGCCAACTCACACGCTTTCCCGATTATAATACTGATACCTCAACCCATTCCTACTGAATGCTCAGACGGGAAAGGCGATGAGATCAGTAAAGTAGTAGAGAGACACTGGATTCATACTCATACACACAGACTCTCAAGACAGACGCTCAGCGAAATCTACAGCTTACTAGTTAGAATCAACACGAAATACGTTCTTGGCTTCAGAAGTTTGAGGCTCAGAGGTACTTGACTTTAGAAAGCCTAAAGCGTTAGTATAATAACTTAGCGCATCCGTCGCTCGCATCATCTTTTCGAAGATGCAAGCGCAGGAAGCGAGTACAAGTACATGTCACGCACTTGCCAAGGCGTAGGTTTTGGCTTGCTCCTTCCACTAGCCCTCTTTCTTGCATATAGTACTCTTGCCCATTCGTTCAATAATATATAAGTAAGGCCGCCGCAATTCACGGTTGGCTCAGACTCCTACTATGCCGGTGAAACCGATCTAAAAGCTGCAAACAAGTTACTTTCTTCTTCTCCCCAATCTCTTGCTAGTATATAAGTTGGGCAATGCAAGCAATTTCTTTTCTACCTGCCCTCCGGAATAATCCGAGTCGAGCCCCTCCCTGCGATGTCTTACCATTTTGCTATACTCAAAAGGGTAGGTTCCGCTAACTGCTTCAGATCGAGTATCAAATTTTTCTTGATTTATTCTTCTATTCCGCTATCGTTGATATTCTATTATGTCATGTTCTGCTCATTGTGTGATTTTCTCCAGAACGGCCTCATCCTCAAAAAGTAGTCTGGATGAAGTAGTAAGTAAATAGGCAAGATCCAAGAGGTAGTAATATTGTTCTTGAATCAAGGACATGTTGATGGATAAAGCTAGCTATAGTAGTGATCTCTGGTTCGCGAGGGTCGTTAGCAGTAATAGCGTATAGTTGTAATGAAATCGGTAGCCTGCTTCAAAAACTAGAGAAGAGTGGAATCAGACCTTAGCGGTCTCCTTAGATCGGGAACAACCTTGTGAGATGTGCTTCCTCATTAGCATTGCATTAACACGGTAAACCCAGTTTCGAAAAATAATCAAGTAATAGGCATAGCATAAATAGGGCTCAATCTAAAGATGGACGGTCTTTAGGCTAGAGAGACAGTTTAGCCCACTTTAGAGCATTCTGTTAGAAAACTAGAGACTACTTCTAACGCTGGGAAAAGGAACTTCTTATTCCATGGAACAATGAGATGCTATTTAGTTGGGCTTAACACATATAGCAATGGACACTCATATTTACATGCTTGAACTAGAGTGATCCTCTTCGGACATAACTGCAAAAAAGTAGTGAGAGATGTCTCGAACATAACTTGACCCAATAGCGAACTACAATGCTACTTGATTCACAGTACAATTAAGATATTCCTTCCCTTGAAACGAGAGCACTTGATTAACCCCTTTCTATAGCTTTGGACTTCAGCGATTGAGACCACGATATTGAGATTTCCTACTTCAACCTAACAACAGTACCTACAGGCAGGAAGGCAGCTCGCTCCCACGTTCTCATCCATTGAATCTTTTCTCAATGCTAAAGCCCCTGTGTTTACCGTGAAGGTCCCTTATGAAAGAAACCCCGTTGCATTTCAATGAAAAATCCTACCGAACAAACGATACGAGTTCGAGAGTTTCATTAGCCTGGCTGAACTCTTGTTTGTACTTATCAGATTTGTCGTTAGCTTTGGCGTTTTGAAAGTAGGAGGTAAGCTTGCTCGTATCTAGTGGCTTACAAGAGAGAATTGCCTAGTCGAATTAGCAGTTACAAAGGAAGATAGAAGAACGAGAGCCTGACTATCAGACTCCAAGTAAGCTGTAAGATTGGAAGTACGATATGAGACTTGAATTGTACCTTGCTTTGGCAGAGAAAGAACGTTGTCAGTGGACACGCACGACCGATATTAAGGATTTCAACAGTTGGTAGGGAATACTCCCGGGTCAGAAGCTTTGGTCTTTTCACCAGCTCCAATCTCGGATACAAGCTCACTGGCATTTAATGAGAATAGTCGATCAGTATGGCAGTAATAGGTCTAGTGAGTGGCAAGCTTACTTTACTGATGGCATCTCTAAGGAGACAGATCTGAGCCTACGTACTCAAGGATCCTAGCCTTTCATCAATAGATCTTGGCTCACTAGCCGATAAAGCGTTGGCCCAAACGAATTTCTACTTTATTAAGCCATACTTATATACGGGAAAGAAGAGAAAGTCTAATATATCAGAGCAGGAGCACTTCCAAGTATACGAATAGTAAAGTGAAGCAGTAATCTGTACTAAGAAACCCGAGGCATAAGTGTGGAAGCATCAACGCAAGATTCTCGCCAGGAGCAGGATCAACACCTTATTGAGGAGATAAGGGCATAATTGCAGGTTGACTTGCCTGACTTACTTCAATGTTTCTTCGCGGAAACTCTTACTATTAGCGACCCCTAGTCAAAGTATTTCCCGCCAGCCAGCCTTTCCAGTAACCTCCACATTCCTCGGAATACATTCCAGTGATTCGAAAACATCATGATGCTCCAACTATCGTTATGGTGCCTCTTGTCAATCTATCTATTCTAGCAATCTTCTTTGGTTACGCTTGCTAGTGATCTATTTGTTGGAATTGGTAGTGATTTCCTAGCTACTAGTCTATTCACACATCCTTCACACATTACTCTTATTTAAGCTGCAAATATTCCGCTACGCTACTACCTAAACCATTTCCTTGAATTCTATCTATCATCGGTTCTGTCAGCTTATGCGAGTGCTTTTTTGCATAGTCGTTCTGGCAGTGTAGGCTGTAGACTGAAAAGGTTCTTCTTTGGCCAGTGCTTTGGTTGGTATGGCGAAGAAAAAGAGCGACCTTGCCGTCTTCTTTCTCTTTCTTCTGGTACGAGTTTTAGATCATGTAGTTCGGTACCCAGGACGGAGTGGAATTCCTTTGCTTTGGCTTTCCTACCTTCGAAGCTAGATGCGCTTACCGATAAC
>JAMQYH010000188.1:0-75848 GCA_027562975.1 Rhynchospora breviuscula
CAGGGTCGTGACCGCGTCGTCGAACCGGCCCTCGGACATGGCCAGAGCGCCCTCGATCGCGGCGAAGAACGGCAGGAGGGATGCCGTGCCCTCACGGCGGCACAGTTCCCGGCCCCGGCGCACGAGCTCGCCGAGCCCCTGATCGGTCGGGTCGATCGCGGCAGCCTGCGCCAGGAGCAGTGTGCTCGTGGCATCCGCCTCGTGACCCGGAGGCCACTCCTGCTGCCATGCGGCGACGGCGTCGCGCGCGGCCGGCGGATCGCCCCCGCGAACCTCCGCCGCCACCAGGACTGCGCAGCAGACGCTCCCGCCACAGCGGCGCGGGCGGGGAGTATGGTTCAGCAGGGCTTCCGCCCGGCGTCGGACCTCGGCATACCGCTCCGTCAGCAGCAGCGCGGTGACCTCCAGCGTCGCCACTTCGATCGGTGTCTCGGGGCCGTCGCGAACGTCGCGTCGGCGTAGCCCGCGAGCTCCGCGGGAATCTCCGCCCCCGTGTCGGCGAGGATGCGCACCAGGAGACGGGTCTCGGCCGAGGCGACACCGTGCGCGACGATGGTGCGCACGCGCGCGAGCGCCTGATCCACCTCCCCCGGGACAGGTGCAGACGTGCACTCTCGCACAGCAGACGTTCGACGCCGACGGGATCGCTCTCCCACAGTGCGGCGGTGGGGACGACATCGCGGATCAGATGATCCACTCGCGCGTCGGCGCGCAGGACGGCGATGGCCGCGCGCACGCGCACGTCCGCCTCGCCGGCGTCTCGATGCGGGCGAGATAACGCTGACCCAGGATGTCCTGCCCGCGCAGCACGAGGGTGTCGCCCAATTCGACGAGTAAGCGATCGCGTCGGCTCTGCTCCAGTCCTCCCGCCAGCGCTCTCTCCGCGAACTCGATCGCGGCGAACGTGTCTCCCCCTCGCGCGAACTCGACGGCCGCCGCGAGCAGCCGGCGCCGATCGGCGGAGGGGTCGAGAAAACTCTCGTGCCACGGCGGATCGCCGGGGCGCATCCCTCGTGGTCGTCGGCGGCCCGCGCGTGCAATCGGCGGCGATCCTCCGACGAGAGCGCGGCGTGATGGCGCAGCCTCCGTGCCGGATCGCTCACTCTCGCCAGATCTTCGTGCATCGTGATCAGACCCTGCTCGATCAGCTCGTCGACGTCGATCCCGATGTCCGTGGCGGCGGCGCGCAATCGGTCGTAGGCGTAGACGGGCCCCACCGACAGCAGGTCCAGCACCGCCGACGCCCGCGGATCCATCGACGAGCGCGGTGTCGGTCGTGTCCGCCGTGCCGGGTCGGGCACGGTGCGCAGAGGCAGGGGCAGCGCGTCGTCACCCGCCGCTTCCCCCGGGGTGAGGTGCACGCGCACGAGAAGGCCGGGATCGCCCCCGGTGAAGGCCGCGACGATGTGCAGGACGGACGGGTTCGTACGCGGCCCGATGACATCGCGCGCGAGCTCGACGGACTCCTCGAACGACAGGGCGCCGATACGGGTGTGCATCATTCCGGCGAAGTCGTGTCGTCCCTCCAACGTCCGCACCGTCGCCATCACGCTGACACCGGTGCCGCGGAGACGGGAGCCCACGAACGACAGGACGGTCAGGCTCGTGCTGTCCATCTCGTCCAAGTCGTCGACCACCACGACGCAGGGCTCCTCCTGCACGAGGTGGAGGACACGGCTCAGCTCCTCGGCGAGAAGGTGTTCGGGCCAGTCCCGTCCGTGCGCGAGGAGGCCGTCCACGGCCGCGCCGCGGCGCCGCCGAGTCCGGCCGTGAATGCCGACAGTCCCGACAGCGACCACATGCGTTCGCTCGGACTCACGGCGACGACCGCGGTGCCGTGTCGACGGGCGATCTCGTGAGCCAGCGCCGACTTGCCGCCACCGGTGTCGCCGACGAACAGGCAGGTCGCCCCGCCCCGTGTCGCGATGACCGCTTCCGCCACCTGAAGTTCTCGATCGCGCCGTAAAACGGCATCCAACGCTCCCAACTGCGTCGGCGAACGAAGCGACGGTGACCGCCGGCTCGTCGGGTGCCCTCTCAGAGACACTGTAGGCAGTCGCACCCCGGAAAGACAAGAAAAACTTATCCCCGGTGAGAAGGCGGAAAGTCCGGACGAGGCGTTCGGCCTCTGCGCGTGCGGGCGCGTACCGCTCAGTACTCGCGGTCGATGAGCTGCGGTGGCACCTGGTCGGCGGCCGCCTCGTCGACGAAGAACGCCGTGCGCCGACGGCCCTTGGCGCCGGCCGCGGGAACGCTCTGGTAGCTCGCGCCGGCCAGGGCCAGCCCGAGGGCGGCAGCCTTGTCGGCGCCGGCGATGACCATCCAGACGCGCTTGGACGAATTGATCACCGGGCGCGTGAGCGAGACGCGCTCGGGCGGCGGCTTGGGGGAGTCGCGCACCGGCACCGTCGCCCGGTCGGTCACGAGATCTCGGGCCGGTCGGGGAACAGCGAGGCGATGTGGGCGTCGGGTCCGACGCCCAGGAAGCAGATGTCGAACGAGGGCCACGGTCCGGTGTCGCTGCGGTCGGACGGCGCGAACTGCGCGAGCTCGTCGGCATAGGCGATCGCTGCGGCATCCAGGTCGAGTCCGTCGTCGGTCGACGCGACCTCGTGGACGTTCTCGGCGGGGACGTCGAGGCCGTCGAGCAATGCCTCGCGAGCCTGCTTGTCGTTGCGGTCGTCGGAGTCGCGGGCCACGAAGCGCTCGTCGCCGAACCAGAAGTGCACGAGCGACCAGTCGATCTCGGACATGCGCGGATCGCGGGCGGCGGAGCGGAGCACCGCTCCGCCCATCGTGCCGCCGGTGAGGCAGATGTGCATCCGCTTGCCCTCGGCGACCCGCTTGAGGATGCGGTTGACCAGGCGAGCGGCGACGTAGTCGGCGAGGGTGTCGGCGTCGCGCTTGATGATCACGCGCTTCGCGGAGCCGTTCTCGGTCATCGGGCGTCCTCGTCGTCGAGCGTGCTCAGCAGCTGCGTGCACTCGGTGAGGACGCGGCCCGTAGAGCACGTCGGGGTCGAGGCGGCGCAGTTCTTCCGCGAGACACTCCCGCATCGTCCGTCGCGGGAACGCCAGCTCGTGGGTCGGCTGCCCGGGCTGGGTGAGCACCGCGACACCGGGGATCGGACGCTCCAGCAGCGTGTCGCCGCTGGCCCGCGTCAGGCGCACCGACTTGATGCCGCCCGCCCACTCATCGGCGGGAAGGTAGCGGTAGACGACGGGCGCCTGGAGCTTGAGCCCCAGCCAGCCGGCCAGGAGCGCGGTCGAGGGGGAGTCGCTGGAGCCGGCGACCTCGATCGCGGTGACCGGCTCGTACGGCGGCTGGTCGAGCACGGCCGCCAGCTGCTCGCGCCAGCGCGTCACGCGCGTCCAGGCGAAGTCGGTGTCGCCCGGGCGTAGTGCTCCCCGAGGTGCGCGACCCACGCGGTCGGATCGGCCTGCGACGAGGCATCCGTGATCCGGCGCTGCGCGATCCGACCGATCGCCGAGAGCGAGGGGTCGACGGGCGCCTGGTCGGGCCACCACGCCACGACGGGGGCGTCGGGCAGCAGGAGTCCGGTGACCAGGCTCTCGGCGTTCGAGGCCGCCGCGCCATGGGCGCGCAGGACGATGACCTCGCTCGCGCCGGCGTCGCCGCCCACGCGGATCTGGGCGTCCAGGCGCGGCTCTTCGTCTTCGTCGCCGAACAGGACGGCGATCACGCGCATCGGATGCTCGCGGGAGGCGTCGTTCGCGGCCTCGATGACCTCTTCCTCGGCACCGTGACGCGTCACGATGATGAGGGTGAGGACGCGGCCGAGGGCGACCGCGCCGCCCTCTTCGCGGACGCTGACGAGCTTCTTCGAGATCGCGCTGACGGTGGTGTCGGGCAGGTCGATGATCACGGGCGCCTCCACGTGCGGCCATCGCGGGCGAGGAGTTCGTCGGCGGATGCCGGACCCCACGATCCCGGAGAGTACTGTTCGAGCGGTCCGCCCTCGGCGGCCCAGAACTCCTCGATCGGGTCGAGGATCTTCCAGCTGAGCTCGACTTCTTCGTGCCGCGGGAACAGCGGCGGGTCGCCCAGCAGGACGTCGAGGATGAGACGCTCGTACGCCTCGGGACTGGCCTCGGTGAAGGCGTGGCCGTACCCGAAGTCCATCGTCACGTCGCGCACCTGCGTGCCGTCGCCGGGGACCTTCGAGCCGAAGCGGATCGTCACGCCCTCGTCGGGCTGGACGCGGATGACGAGGGCGTTCTGCCCCAGCTCCTGCGTCTGGCTGCGCGAGAACAGCTGCTGCGGCGCACGCTGAACACGACCGCGACCTCGGTGACACGGCGCCCGAGACGCTTGCCGCTGCGCACGTAGAACGGCACGCCCGACCAGCGGCGCGTGTTGATCTCGAGCTTGATCGCCGCGTACGTCTCGGTGACCGACTCGGGGTTCATCCCGTCTTCTTCGAGGAAGCCGAGCACCTTCTCGCCGCCCTGCCACCCGCCGGCGTACTGACCGCGTGCGGTCGCCTCGGCGAGGTTCTCGGGCAGTCGCACCGCCGCGAGGACCTTCTCCTTCTCGGCGCGGAGGTCGGCGGCGTTGAAGCTGATGGGCTCCTCCATCGCGGTCAGCGCGAGCAGCTGCAGGAGGTGGTTCTGGATGACGTCGCGGGCGGCGCCGATCCCGTCGTAGTAGCCCGCGCGACCGCCGACGCCGATGTCTTCCGCCATCGTGATCTGGACGTGATCGACGTAGTTGCGGTTCCAGATCGGCTCGTACAGCTCGTTGGCGAAGCGCAGCGCGAGGATGTTCTGCACCGTCTCCTTGCCGAGGTAGTGGTCGATACGGAAGATCGAGTCGGCGGGGAACGCGCTCCTCGACGACCTCGTTCAGCTCGCGAGCCGAGGCCAGGTCGTGGCCGAACGGCTTCTCGATGACCACACGGCGCCAGCCGCTGGTCTTCTGATCGCCCTCTCCGACGAGTCCCGAAGCCTTCAGCTGCGTCGTGACGAGCGGGAAGGCCTTGGGCGGGATCGACAGGTAGTAGGCGTGGTTGCCCATCGTGCCGCGCTCGGTGTCGAGCTTGTCGACGGTCTCGCGCAGACGCTGGAACGCCTCCGGGTCGTCGAATTCGCCCTGGACGAAACGGATGCCCTCGAGGAGCTCCTGCCATGTCTCTTCACGGAACTCGGTGCGCGCGTATTTCTGCACCGACTCGTGCACGACCTTCGCGAAGTCCTGGTCCTCCCAGTCGCGGCGGGCGAAGCCCACGAGCGCGAATCCGGGAGGCAGCAGCCCGCGGTTGGCCAGGTCGTACACCGCCGGCATGAGCTTCTTGCGCGACAGGTCGCCCGTGACGCCGAAGATCACCAGCGCGCTGGGACCGGCGATGCGGTTCAGCCGGCGATCCTCGGGATCGCGGAGGGGATTGTGACCGGGTGAGATCTCTACGACCATGCTGTTACTGCGCCGCCTCGAAGAGTGAGAGCACCTCGGCCTGCGGGTCGGTGAGCGTGAGCGTGACGACGGGACGGCCGTGGCCCTCCGCCAGCACGCTCGCGTCGCCCGCGGCCTGTGCGTGGATGAGTTGACCGAACGTGTAGGGCCGCCCCGGGATCTCGAGGTCGACGTCGGTGCGTTCGGTGATCTGGAGGAAGACACCCGTGGCGGGGCCTCCCTTGTGGTACTGGCCCGTCGAGTGCAGGAACCGGGGTCCCCACCCGAACGTCGTCGGCCGGCCGGAGTCGGCGGCGACGAGCTCGCGCAGACCCGCGAGCTGCGGCAGGTCGAGCCGGTTCACGTATGCCTGGATGCTGACGTACCCGTCGGCCGGGATGCGCGCCCAGAGCGCATCGAGCACGCTCGCGAGCGTGCCCCCGGATGCCAGGGCGGGGTCGGACACGCGGATCTCGACGCCGTCGAGCACCAGCGCGGGAGCCGACGGCCCGGGCCGCGCCTCGAGCAGACCGCGCGCGGCGACCTTGGCCGCCTCGACGTCGGGCTGGTCGAACGGGTCGATGCCCAGCATCCGGCCAGCGATGGCCGTGGCGTACTCCCAGACGACGAACTGCGCGCCGAGCGACCCGCTGACGAGCACCTCGCCCTCGTGTCGCTCGAACAGGTGGAACGCGTCGGCGTGGTCGACGAAGCGCACGACCTGCAGATCGGCGGGCTTCGACTCCAGCTCGGGCGAGACGGGCAGCAGGACCACGGGCAGGATGCCGGTGCCGTCCTTCCCGGTGGACTCGGCGACGAGCTGCTCGATCCAGTCCGGAAGACCCGGCAGGTGGCTGCCGTCCGTGACGAGTCCGAGCTTGTCGCGACGCTGAGCGCCCCCGCCCGCGATCGCTGCGGCCAGCACGAGGGCCGGATTCTCGGGGGAGTCGATCGCGACCTCGAGCAGGGTGGCATCCGCTTCGTCGAGCAGGTCGTCGATGTCGACGCCGGCCAGCCCCGCCGGCACGAGACCGAAGGCCGTGAGCGCCGAGTAGCGGCCGCCGACGGTGGGATCGGCGGTGAAGACGCGGTAGCCGTCGGCACGGGCCGACTGCTCCAGCGGCGAACCCGGGTCGGTGACGACCACGATGCGTTCGGCCGGATCGATGCCGAGGTCGCGGAAGGCGGCTTCGAACGCGCGCTTGGCGGAGTCGGTCTCGACGGTGGAGCCCGACTTGCTCGACACGACGAGCACCGTCTCGCGCAGTCCTCCGGCCTCGGCGTCGCCGTCGATGGCGGCGAGCACCTGGCCGGGAGCCGTGGAGTCGAGGATCACCAGCGGCACGCCGGCGGACTGCGCGATGACCTCGGGCGCGAGCGAGGAGCCGCCCATGCCCGCGAGCACGACACGGGTCACGCCCTGCGCGACGTAGGCGTTGCGCAGGGCGGTGATCTCGGGCACGAGCGGGCGCGAGACGGAGACCGCCTGCACCCACCCGAGCCGACGCGATGCCTCGTCTTCCGCGGCGGGACCCCACAGGGTGGGATCCCCGGCCGTGATGCCCGACGCGACGAGCGAGTCGACCAGCGCCGGGAGCTCGGCGTGGACGACCGACTCGACGTGGCCGGTGACCTTGACGGCGAACGTCACTTCGCGGCCTGGGCGCTTCCGGCCTCGAGCGCCGTGGCGACCGTCTGCTGCAGCTCGTGCCACGAGGCGATGAACTTCTCGACGCCCTCGTCCTCGAGCACCTGGGTGGCATCGGCGAAGTCGACGCCGGCCGCGGCCAGCTGGTCGAAGACCTCGTGCGCCTCGGCGTAGGCTCCTGTGATCGTGTCGCCGGTGATCACACCGTGGTCGAACGTCGCCTCGAGGGTCTTCTCGGGCATCGTGTTCACGGTGCCGGGGGCGACGAGCTCGGTCACGTAGAGCGTGTCGGGCAGAGCCGGATCCTTGACGCCGGTCGACGCCCACAGCGGACGCTGCACGGTGGCGCCCGCGGCGAGCAGCTCCTTCGCGCGGTCCTCGACGAACTTCTGCTCGTAGAGCTCGTACGCGAGACGCGCGTTGGCCAGGCCCGCCTTGCCCTTCAGCGCGGCGGCCTCGTCGGTGCCGATCGCCGCGAGGCGCTTGTCGACCTCGGTGTCCACGCGAGAGACGAAGAACGACGCGACCGACTGCAGGGTCGAGATGTCGTGGCCGGCCGCGCGGGGCCTTCTCGACGCCCGCGAGGTACGCGTCGATGACCTCGGCGTACCGCTCGAGGCTGAAGATCAGCGTGACGTTGACCGAGATGCCCGCGCCGATGACCTCGGTGATGGCGGGCAGACCGGCCTTCGTCGCGGGGATCTTGATGAGGACGTTCGGACGGTCGACCCGCGCCGAGAGATCCTTCGCCTGCGCGACGGTGGCCTCGGTGTCGTGGGCGAGGTCGGGGGAGACCTCGATCGACACGCGGCCGTCGACGCCCCCGGTCTCCTCGAACACGGGAGGAAGATGTCGCACGCGTCGCGCACGTCGTCGGTGGTGATCGAGAAGATCGCCTCGTCGACGCTCGCGTCCTGGGCCGCGAGCTCCTTCACCTGGCCCTCGTAGGCCTCGCCCTTGGAGAGGGCGCCGGCGAAGATCGTCGGGTTGGTGGTCACCCCGACGACGTTGCGGGACTGGATGAGCTCGGCGAGGTTGCCGGACTGGATGCGCTGACGCGAGAGGTCGTCGAGCCAGATGCTGACGCCCGCGGCGGACAGGTCTTCGGTGGGAGTGCTCATGTGTCTGTTCTCCTCGGGTTACTTCTTGGCGGCGGCGATCGACTCGCGCGCGGCCGACACGACGGCCTCGGCGGTGATCCCGAACTTCTGGAAGAGGGTCTTGTAGTCGGCGGAGGCGCCGAAGTGGTCGATCGCGACGGAGCGGCCGGCGTCGCCGACGATGCCCTGCCACGTCAGGGCCGAACCGGCCTCGACGGAGACGCGCGCCTTCACGGAGGAGGGCAGCACCGACTCGCGGTACGCCTCGTCCTGTTCGGCGAACCACTCCAGCGACGGCGCCGATACGACGCGCGCCTGCACGCCCTCGGCGGCGAGGGTCTCGCGAGCCTGGACGGCCAGCTGCACCTCGGAACCGGTGGCGATGAGGATGACGTCGGGCTCGCCGTCCGCGGCCTCCGCGAGCACGTAGGCGCCCTTGACCGCGTGAGCGGCCGACGCGAACTCGTCGCCCGAGGCCTCGCCCTCGCCGCGCGCGAACACCGGGATGTTCTGACGCGTGAGCGCGATGCCGGCGGGGCCGGCCGTACGGCGCAGCATCTCGAGCCATACGACCGCGGTCTCATTGGCATCCGCCGGACGCACCATCGTGAAGTTCGGGATCGCGCGGAGCGTCGCCAGCTGCTCGATCGGCTGGTGCGTGGGGCCGTCCTCGCCGAGGGCGACGGAGTCGTGCGTCCAGACGAAGATCGTGGGATGTTCATCAGCGCGGCCAGACGCACCGGCGGGCGCATGTAGTCGCTGAAGATGAGGAACGTGCCGCCGAACGGACGCGTCGGGCCGTGCAGCACGATGCCGTTGAGGATCGCGCCCATCGCGTGCTCGCGGATGCCGAAGTGCAGCACCCGCCGTAGGGGTCGCCCGACCACTCGTGCGTCGACCACGAGGTCGGGATGAAGGACTTGGCATCCTTGATCGTGGTCAGGTTGGACTCGGCCAGGTCGGCCGACCCGCCCCACAGCTCGGGGAGCTGCGCGGCCAGGGCGTTGATGACCGTGCCCGACGCGGCGCGCGTGGAGACGTCCTTGCCTGCCGCGAACGCAGGCAGCGCGTCGGCGATGTCGGCGGGCAGCTCACGGGCCTGCAGGCGGTCCCACAGCTGCTTGCGGTCGGGGTGCGCGGCGGCCCACTCATCGAACTTCTGCTGCCAGGCGGCCTTCTCGGCCTCGCCACGCTCGACGAGCTGGCGCGTGTGGGCGATCACGTCGTCGGCGACGGCGAAGTGCTGCTCGGGTCGAAGCCGAGCACCTCCTTCGTCGCGCGCAACTCGTCGGCGCCGAGTGCCGAGCCGTGGATCTTGCCCGAGTTCTGCTTGCCGGGGGAGGGCCAGCCGATGATCGTCTTGAGGATGATGAGCGACGGCTTGCTCGTCTCGCCCTTGGCGGCCTCGATCGCGGCGTAGAGCTCGGCGACGTCTTCGACGTACTGACCGGTCTTCTTCCAGTCGACGACCTGGACGTGCCACCCGTACGCCTCGTAGCGCTGGTGCACGTCTTCGGTGAAGGCGACGTTGGTGTCGTCTTCGATCGAGATCTGGTTCGAGTCGTAGATCGCGATGAGGTTGCCGAGCTCCTGGTGGCCCGCGAGCGAGGAGGCCTCGCTGGTCACGCCCTCCTGGAGGTCGCCGTCGCCGGCGATGACGTAGACGTAGTGGTCGAAGGGACTCTCGCCGGCCGGCGACTCGGGGTCGAACAGGCCGCGCTCGTAGCGGGCAGCGTACGCGAACCCGACGGAGGAGGCGAGCCCCTGTCCGAGTGGCCCGGTGGTGATCTCGACGCCCTTGGTGTGGCCGTACTCGGGGTGGCCGGGGGTGAGCGAGCCCCAAGTGCGCAGCGCCTCGAGGTCGCTCAGCTCGAGGCCGAACCCGCCGAGGTAGAGCTGGACGTACTGCGTCAGCGAGGAGTGCCCCGCCGAGAGGATGAAGCGGTCGCGGCCGGGCCAGTGCGTGTCGGCCGGGTCGTGGCGCAGGACGCGCTGGTACAGCAGGTAGGCCGCGGGCGCGAGGGACATGGCCGTTCCGGGGTGTCCGTTGCCCACCTTCTCGACGGCGTCCGCCGCAAGAATGCGAGCGGTGTCCACCGCGCGCTGATCGATCTCATCCCATTCGAAGTCCGACAACACGGTGCCTTTCTCGATCTTTGCGCCCGGGTCACGTTCCGACGCCGCACTCGACGCCGTACGGCGGGAATGGGGTGGGGTGGTCGGCGCGGGGCGCGCGTTCACCCGCCAGCATACCGAGAACCCCGCGGCGCGTTGCCTCCCGTGACGGGGTCGACACCCGGCCGGAGGTGTGGTGGGGATGCCATAGAATCGTAAGGATTCGCACGCTCTACCCCGGGGGACGATGGACATCTCGACGACGTCGCACGTCACTGCGACGACCGATCGCCGCTCCGTCGGACGCACCGTTCGGGCTTACGTCGCGCTGACGAAGCCGCGCGTTCTCGAACTCCTGCTGGTCACGACGGTTCCGGTGATGATCCTCGCCGCCCGTGGGCTGCCCGACCTGTGGCTCATCTTCGCCACCGTCATCGGCGGTTCGCTCAGCGCCGGATCGGCGGCGGCGTTCAACATGTACCTCGATCGCGACATCGACGCGCACATGCAGCGCACCGAGAACCGTCCGCTGGTCACGGGGGAGGTGTCACCGCGCGGAGCGCTCACGTTCGCGTGGACGCTGGCGGCCGTGTCCACCGTCTGGCTGTGGATCTTCACCAACCCGCTGCTGTCGGTCGGGGCGATCTTCTTCTACGTGGTCGTCTACACGATGATCCTCAAGCGCCGCACCGAGCAGAACATCGTGTGGGGCGGCATCGCGGGCTGCTTCCCCGTGCTCATCGGATGGTCGGCGGTCACCGGCTCCCTGTCGTGGGCGCCGTTCATCCTCTTCGCGCTGGTGTTCCTCTGGACGCCGCCGCACTACTGGCCGCTGTCGATGAAGTACGCCGACCAGTACGACGAGGTCGACGTGCCCATGCTGGGCGCGACCCGCAGCGGCTCGCAGGTCGGCCTTCAGGTCATCCTGTACGCGTGGGCGACCGTGGCGTGTTCGCTGCTGCTCATCCCGGTGGCATCCATGGGGCTCGTGTACACCGCCTCGGCGCTCGTGTTCGGCGGATGGTTCGTCTACGAGTCGCACCGCCTCTATTCACGAGCCGTTCAGGGCGGCGAACCCCGCCCGATGCGTGTGTTCCACGCATCGATCACGTACCTCACGCTGCTGTTCGTCGCGATCGCGGTCGACCCGCTGCTGCCGTTCTGAGTTTCGCGCACACAGAGAACGCCCGCCCCTCGAGAGGGGCGGGCGTGTCACGTCGTGCGGTGCTCAGGACCGCGCGGCACCATCGCCCGTGTCGAGCTTCGGTGCGTCGTGGCGCTCGGCTGTCGCCTCCGCCGGCGCGGGAGCGTCGGACGGCGTCTCGACGTCCGCGTCCTCGAGGACGAGGGGAGCCGCCGGCGCTGCCGTGGTCGCGGCCGGGACGGCGAAGGGTGCCTCGGGGGCGCTCTCGACATCGCTGGTCCAGTCGATCGTCTCGACCGAGACGTCGGGCCGCGGGCGGGTCGACACCACGGCGGCGACGGCCAGGGAGACGGCGATGCCGAGCGCTCCGGCGCCGAGAAGCGCGGCACCCACGATGGCCCAGGACTGCGCGACGTAGACGGTCACGACGGTCGCGTTCGGGTCGTTCAGCACCGCCTGCATCGCGTCGATCTGACGGAAGACGATGACGAGTCCACCGATCGCTGAGGCCAGGGACAGAGCCAGGAGTACCCAGAACGGGATGCTGGTCACCAGGCGGGACGGGTCTGCATGAGAATGAACTCCTTCGATTCCGGGCACGGTCGGCACCGGAACGTCCACAGTCTCGCACTCGTCGGTGTGCGCCCTCTGGGCTTTCGATGAATCCCCTATGAGCGGCGACAAGGCGTGATTCGCCGGTCGTCGCCTCGCGGGCTCAGGCGCCGAGCGGCGTGCGCGCCTGAGCGGAGTCGCTCTCGATCGCGGAGTCGTCGGTCTCGGTCGCGGACAGGTGGGCGATCACCGCGGTGATCGCGGCCACGAGCGACACGGCGAGCACCATGTGGATGTTGACCAGGACGATCGGCAGCCCCGTGCGCGCCTGCCAGAGGCCGACACCGATCTGCGCCACCTCGATCGCGAGCACGAGCCCGACCCACAGGCGCAGCCGCTGTGCCGGCGGTGTACGCCACGCCGCCGCCAGGAGCGCCAGGCTCAGCGCGAACGTCGCGTAGGCGGGGAACGAGTGGATGTGCTGCCACAGTGCGGGGTCGAGACCGTTGCGGGCCGCGAGATCGTCGCCCGCGTGCGGCCCGGAACCCGTCAGCAGGATGCCGATGAGCACCGTCACGGCGACGAGCACCGACGTCGTGCGTGCCAGCGCCGCGAACGGCCGGCCGACGGCGAGGTGTCGCGGACCGGCCGGCGCGAAGGCGCGTGCCACCAGCGCGGCGCCGTTGGCCACGAGCGCGGCCGAGATCACGAAGTGGATGCCGACCAGGGTCGGGGGAAGGTGCAACCACACGATCACTCCGCCGACCGCGGCCTGGAGGATGATGCCGACGCCGTTCGCGAGCGCGAGCGCGCGCAGGTCTCGCCGCCCGGTGCGCACCACCGCGAGGAAGGCGAGGAGCGCGATGAGCACGAGCACGCCGGTGAGCGTGCGGTTGCCGAACTCGATGAGCCCATGGATGCCGAGCTCTTTCGTGGGGACGAGCGAGTCGGGCGTGCAGTACGGCCAGTTCGTGCAGCCCATGCCCGAACCGGTCAGCCGGACGAGTCCTCCGGTGGCGACGATCACGACATTGCTGAGGAGCACGAGCCACGCGAACACGCGGACCCGACGGTCGACGGTGGTGGGCAGTCGGTCGACGACGCGCCGCAGGACGCGGGGGGGACGAAGCGGTGGACATGCGCGCAGCCTCCTGGCGGCGGGGCGCTCGGGCGGGCAGCGAGAGGTGCGCGTGCCGTGCCGGGAGCGGGCGTTGCCTGTAGAATCGAAGGGTCTTCCGGTGCCGCGCTCGTGCGTCCGGCACCACTGACAGTCTAGGCGCGCAGCCAGCGCCTTCGAGCGGGCCCACCAGCGGCCTTCCTGGGACTTCGACCGGAGTCCCGCTCGGAAGGTCGGGGCGGATGACACCGTTGAGGCCCGAGAAGGAGAGTGACCACCATGTCCGATGTGCTCATCGACCGTCCCGAACTCGAGGGGCTGGGGGTGTACGAATTCGGCTGGCACGACACCGACGCCGCGGGCGCGGTGGCGCAGCGCGGCATCAACGAAGACGTCGTCCGTGGCATCTCCGCGCTGAAGTCCGAGCCCGAGTGGATTGCTGAAGACGCGCCTCAAGGGCTACCAGCTCTTCGGCCGCAAGCCGATGCCCACGTGGGGCGCAGACCTGTCGGACATCGACTTCGACAACATCAAGTACTTCGTGCGCTCGACCGAGAAGCAGGCGCAGTCGTGGGAAGACCTCCCCGAGGAGATCCGCAACACGTACGAGAAGCTCGGCATCCCCGAGGCGGAGCGTCAGCGCCTCGTCGCCGGTGTCGCGGCGCAGTACGAGTCCGAGGTGGTCTACCACCAGATCCGCGAAGACCTCGAGCAGCAGGGTGTCATCTTCATGGACACCGACACAGCGCTCAAGGAGCACCCGGAGTTCTTCGAGGAGTACTTCGGTACGGTCATCCCGGCCGGCGACAACAAGTTCGCCGCCCTGAACACGGCCGTCTGGTCGGGCGGCTCGTTCGTCTACGTCCCGAAGGGCGTTCACGTCGAGATCCCGCTGCAGGCGTACTTCCGCATCAACACCGAGAACATGGGTCAGTTCGAGCGGACGCTGATCATCGCCGACGAAGACAGCTACGTCCACTACATCGAGGGCTGCACCGCTCCGATCTACAAGAGCGACTCGCTGCACTCGGCAGTGGTCGAGATCATCGTGAAGAAGAACGCCCGCGTGCGCTACACGACGATCCAGAACTGGTCGAACAACGTCTACAACCTCGTCACCAAGCGCGCCGTCGCCCACGAGGGCGCGACCATGGAGTGGGTCGACGGCAACATCGGCTCCAAGGTGACGATGAAGTACCCGTCGATCTACCTGATGGGCGAGCACGCCAAGGGCGAGACGCTCTCGGTCGCCTTCGCCGGCCCCGGCCAGCACCAGGACGCCGGCGCGAAGATGATCCACATGGCGCCGTACACCCAGTCGTCGATCGTGTCGAAGTCGATCGCCCGTGGCGGCGGTCGCGCCGGCTACCGCGGGGAAGTGCGAGTGGATGCCAACGCCCACCACTCCGCGAACACGGTGCGCTGCGACGCCCTGCTCGTCGACACGATCTCGCGCAGCCGACACCTACCCCGCGATCGACATCCGTGTCGACGACGTGCAGCTCGGCCACGAGGCGACCGGTCTCGAAGGTCAGCGAGGAGCAGCTGTTCTACCTGCAGTCGCGCGGCCTCCCCGAAGACGAGGCCATGGCGATGATCGTGCGCGGGTTCATCGAGCCCATCGCGCGGGAGCTCCCATGGAGTACGCGCTCGAACTCAACAAGCTCATCGAGATGGGCATGGAAGGCAGTGTTGGTTAAGTGACGACTGCGACCGAAACTCCCGCAGCCGCCGAGGGTCACATCGACCCGGCAGCCCTCGTTGGCATCCGTCGTCCCGGTGCAGACGCGCTCGGAACGGGCGACCTCGTTCGACCCGGCCGACTTCGGCACGCCCACCGGTCGCGAGGTGAACTGGAAGCTGAGCCCGTCGACCGCCTCGCACCGCTTTTCGTCGACGAGGCCGGTCCGACCGGTGTCATCACCGTCGACGTGCAGGCGCCGGATGCCGTGGAGCAGCGGCGCCTCGCCGCCGGCGACGCGCCGCGCGGCGAGCACTTCCGGCCCGAAGACCTGCCCGCGGGCCCTCGCCTGGACGCACGAGCCCGAGGCGCCCTGCTGCGGATCCCCGCGAACGTCGAGCTCGACGAACCCGTCGTGGTGCGCCTGACCGGCACCGGCGGTCTCGCGCACGCCCACGTCGTGATCGAGGCGCAGCCGCACTCGCGCGGCACCGTGGTGCTGCGGCACGAGGGCACCGCGAACCACGCGCAGAACGTCGAGATCCTCGTCCGCGACGGTGCCGACCTCACGGTCGTGTCAGGTGCAGCGCTGGAACGACGACGCCGTGCACGCGGCATCCCATCAGGCTCGCGTCGACCGTGACGCGAAGCTCACGCACGTCGTGGTGAGCTTCGGTGGCGGCGTCGTGCGCGTCAACCCGTCGGTGGAGCTCGCCGGTGCCGGCGCCGAGGGGCGCCTGTACGGTCTGTCGTTCGCCGACTCCGGTCAGCACCTCGAGTCGCAGGTGTACCTGCACACAAGGGTCCGCACACCGTCGGCGATGTCTTGTACAAGGGCGCTCTGCAGGGCGAGAGCGCCCGCAGCGTCTGGATCGGCGACGTGCTCATCGGACCGGATGCCACCGGCACCGACTCATACGAGGCGAACCGCAACCTGGTGCTCACCGACGGTGCCCCGGGCCGACTCGATCCCGAATTTGGAGATCGAGACGGGCGACATCCAGGGCGCCGGCCACGCCAGCGCGACCGGACGATTCGACGACGAGCAGCTGTTCTACCTCCAGGCCCGCGGGATCGCCGAGGACGAGGCCCGACGCCTCGTCGTGCTCGGGTTCCTCAGCGAGATCGTCCAGCGCATCGGCATCCCGAGCTCGAGACCGAGCTGATCGAGGCGATCGAGCGCGAGCTGGCCGAGGGGGCTGCCGCGTGAGCGCCTCGCGGGTGTGCGCATTCAGCGAGCTCGTGCAGGACGAGGCCCGTCGCGTCGAGATCGACGGCGTTCGCGATCGCGGTCGTCCTCGACGGCAATGGCGACGTTCACGCGATCGGCGACGTCTGCACCCACGGCGACATCTCGCTGTCGGACGGCTTCGTCGAGGGCGAGACGCTGGAGTGCTGGGCGCACGGCTCGGCGTTCTCGCTGAAGACCGGCCGCCCCCTCAACCTCCCGGCGTACGAGCCGGTCCCACGTGTACGAGGTCGTGATCGACGGAGACGACGTGCTCATCGACCCCGCCCGTCACCAAGGCGACGGCCTGAGCGCGCCCACGACCCGAGACTTTACGAGTAAGGAACACCATGTCTGTCCTCGAGATCCGCGACCTCCACGTGACGGTCGAGACGGATGCCGGCACGACCCCGATCCTCAACGTGTGTGACGCTGACGCTGCGCACCGGCGAGACCCACGCATCATGGGGCCCCAACGGCTCCGGCAAGTCGACCCTGGCGTACACGATCGCCGGTCACCCCAAGTACACCGTGACGAGCGGCTCCATCACCCTCGACGGTGAGGACGTCCTCGAGATGAGCGTCGACGAGCGTGCGCGCGCGGGCCTGTTCCTCGCGATGCAGTACCCCGTGGAGATCCCCGGCGTGACCGTGACGAACTTCTTGCGCACCGCCAAGACGGCCATCGACGGCGAGGCGCCGGCGATCCGCTCCTGGACCAAGGACGTCAAGGGCGCCATGGAGAACCTGCGGATGGATGCCAAGTTCGCCGCGCGCAACGTCAACGAGGGCTTCTCGGGCGGCGAGAAGAAGCGCCACGAGATCCTCCAGCTCGAGCTGCTGAAGCCCAAGATCGCCGTGCTCGACGAGACCGACTCCGGCCTCGACGTCGACGCGCTGAAGATCGTGTCGGAGGGCGTGAACCGCGCGAAGGAGAACACCGACCTCGGTGTGCTGCTCATCACGCACTACACCCGGATCCTCCGCTACATCCGCCCCGATTTCGTGCACGTGGTGGTGAAGGGCCGCATCGTCGAGGAGGGCGGCCCCGAGCTCGCCGACCGGCTCGAGGAAGAGGGCTACGACCGTTTCCTCGAGGCCGGTACGCCGATCGACGCGTAAGATCGTTACATGACCGCAACCCTCGCTCCGAGAAGTACGACGAGGTCACCGAGGCCTTGAAAGACGTCATGGACCCCGAACTGGGGATCAACGTCGTGGACCTCGGCCTCATCTACGATCTCGCGTGGGACGACGAGAACGACGCGCTCGTCATCCACATGACCTCACCTCGGCCGGCTGCCCGCTGACCGACGTGCTCGAAGAGCAGACGGCGCAGGCCCTCGACGACGTCGTGGACCGCTTCCGCATCAACTGGGTATGGATGCCGCCGTGGGGCCCCGAGCGGATCACCGACGACGGCCGCGACATGATGCGCGCGCTCGCTTCGCGATCTGAGGGTTCCTCGTCTCGCGTGAGAACGCCCATCCCGCTCATCGGGATGGGCGTTCTCCATCTCGGTCCGCAGCGGTCGACGGTCGGCGCGGACGATTCGAGCAGTCACCCGATGGGTGAAAGGCGAGTCCGACCGACCGGGCGATCGAATATCGGTAGGTTGGCGTCAATGCCTGCAGTGGGAAGTGAGGGTGCCAGGGTGACGGATACACCTCGGAAGAAGCGAGTCGTTCGGGCGTCGGTCCCGGAGACGCGGAGTGCGACGGCGGAGCCGTCGGTCGAACCGACATGGACGGCGTCCCCGGAAGCGAAGAGGCAAGCCCTCACCTTCCGGCTGATCGCCGTGGGCCTGTGGGTGCTCGCCATCGCGGGGGAGGCGGTGGCGATCTTCGTTCTCCTGCAGTCAGCAGCCGGTGAACCTCGTCCTGCTGATCGTCGCGATCGTCGTGATCGGAGCGCTGGCCATCGGCGGTTCGCTGCTGTGGAAGCGTGCGAACCGTCTCGACCGGCGTCGCGGAAGGACCCGATCCGCTTCTTCGTGCAGAACCAGCTCGGCGCGATCATCGCCATCGTCGCGTTCCTGCCGTTGATCGTGCTCGTGTTCACGAACAAGAACATGGACGGCCGACAGAAGGCGATCGCCGGGTCCATCGGCATCGTCGTCGCTGCCGCGGCGGTGTTCCTCGGCACCGACTTCGCCCCGCCGTCGGTGGAGCAGTACTCGGCCGAGTCGAACCTCGTCCAGCAGCTGACCGGCAAGGACGTGGTCTATTGGACGAAGTCCGGCGGAGTCTTCACGTCTGCGCGGACGTGCCGGACGTGAACAAGGAGTCCGCCGACGGCCAGATCTTCGAAGGCACCGTGGCCGATGCGCATGCCGCGGGCAAGGACCGCCTGACTTTGAAGTGGGAGTCGGAGGCGCGTACCTGCGGCTACAGCGCGGAGCAGATCGAGGCGGCCAAGGCGGGCACGAGCGTCCCCGTCGAGGAGCCGGATCCCACCGGGCCCGCCGCCACCCCGACCCCCTGAGACCTCGCCGCTCTCGTGGCGGCGTTTCCCCGTGTCCCGCCGTCGGCGGGTCCGTCGCACGCCGCCCGGCGTGTCCCAGAGAAAGAGACGAGCACATGGCAGGAATCGAAGACATCTCTCGAGCATTCCTCTCGGCGACTGGCCAAGAAGCTCGGTTGTCGACGAGAACGTCGCCCGCACCGTGGCTGCACAGGCCCTTCCGGCGTTGCTGGGAGGCATGAAGGCGAACGCGGATGCCGGCGGCCGAGGCGTCGCTCGAGAAGGCCGTCCAGTCGCACCGCAACTCCCTCCTCGACGGCCGGGGTGAACCTCGACGACGTCGACGAGAACGACGGCGAGAAGATCGTCAGCAACGTCTTCGGAGACAACAAGAAGCAGGTCGTCAAGAAGCAGGTCGTCTCGGCGCTGGCCTCCGAGGCGGCTCCCCAGGGTGGGGGACTCGGCGACATCGTGGCCAAGGCGCTTCCGGTGCTCGCACCGATCGTGATGAGCTTCCTCGCGCAGAAGTCGGCGAGCGGTGGTTCCGGCGAGGGCGGATCGGGCGGCGGCATCGGCGCGATCCTGGGCGGTCTGCTCGGTGGCGGCGGCTCGGCGGCGCCCGCCGCGGCCTCCGGCGGCGGCCTCGATGCTCTCCTCGGCGGTATCGGCGCCCTCCTCGGCGCCGGCAAGAAGTAAGACTCCGCTCCCGCCGGTGACGGCGCATGTCGTCGTCCCCGGCGGGAGCGTGTTCCCTGGCCTAGTGTCGGAGGCATGAGCCCCGTCCCTCTGCGTGCCCTGCCTCTCGAGCGCCTGCGCGAGCGGAGCAGCTCGAAATGGCGCACGTACCCCGATGACGTCCTGCCGCTGTTCGTCGCCGAGACCGATTTCCCCCCTCGCGCCCGCGATCGCCCGAGAGCTGGCGGTGCTGGTCGAGCGGGGGGACACCGGCTACACCCCGCCCGACCCGGGTGTGGCGGTCGCGTACGCGGCCTTCGCCGAGCGTCGCTTCGGTTGGGCCGTCGATCCTGCCCGCGTGCGCGTCACGTGCGATGTCATGATGGGCGTCGTCGAGATCCTGCGCGCCGTGCTCACGCCGGGCGATCGGGTCGTGGTGACCCCGCCGGTGTATCCGCCGTTCTACGACTGCGTCCCCGAGGCCGGAGGCGTCGTGGAGCGGGTGCCCTTGCGTGACACGGGGGGAGGGGTGGGAGCTCGATCTCGACGGCATCGCCGGGGCGCTGGCATCCGGTGCGCGAGCCGTGCTGCTGTGCAATCCCCACAACCCCACCGGGACCGCGCACACGCGGGCGGCGCTCGAGCGTCTCGCCGCGATCGCGGAGGCCCACGGGGCGATCGTCGTCAGCGACGAGATCCACGCGCCGTTGATCCACCCGGTGTCGAGTTCACGCCGTTCCTGTCGGCGGGCGCGGCCGCCGAACGTGTGGGGTTCGCGGTCGTGAGCGCGAGCAAGGCGTTCAATCTCGCGGGCTTGAAGTGCGCCCTGATGGTCACGGCCTCCGACGAGCGCAGCGCCGTGGTGTCGGGGCTGCCGGCCGAGGTCGAGTGGCGCACGGGCCTGTTCGGGGCGCGCGCGGCGCTCGCGGCGTTCGCTCCGGAGAGCGACGAGTGGCTCGACGGCCTGCGTGCCGCGCTCGATGCGAACCGTCGTCTGCTCGCGGATCTGCTCGCGGAGCATCTGCCGCGGGCGCGGTATCGGCTCCCGGATGCCGGCTTCCTCGCGTGGGTGGACCTCTCGGACTACGGGTGGGGTGACAACCCCGCCGTGAAGATCCGGCGCGAGGCCAAGGTCGCGTTCCACCTCGGGCCGTATTTCGGTGCGGAGGGGGCCGCTCACGTGCGGATCAACTTCGGTTGTGCGCCGGAGGTGCTGCGTGAGGCGATCGAGCGCACCGCCGCGCTCGTCGAGTAGCCCGGCGACCTCCGCCGTGGCATCCACGGATAGGTAAGGGTATCCTTATCTCATGGAGACTGCCACGCGCCCCGCCTACCGTCCGTACGTCGCCGCGGTGGCGGGTGTCCGCCGGCTGTCGCCGCACTTCGCGCGCCTCACGTTCACCTCGCCCGACTTCGACGTCTTCGGGACCGACCGTCGCGACCAGCGCGTCAAGATCGTGCTGCCGGGGCCGGACGGAGCACTGTGCGACATCGGGCAGGACGACCCCGCCGCCATCGACGGAGGCGAGTGGTATACGCGGTGGCGCGACCTTCCGGAGGACGAGCGGATGCCGTTCCGCACCTACACCGTGCGGCGGATCGATCCCATGGCGCTCGAGGTGGACATCGACTTCGTCCTCCACCACGACGCCGGCCCGGCGGGAACGTGGGCCGAGTCCGCCGCCCCGGGCGACCGCATCATCGTCGTGGGTCCGGACGCCCGCAGCCCCGAGTCCGCGCAGGGGATCGACTTCCACCCCGGCACGGCGCAACGTCTGCTGCTGGCCGGCGACGAGACGGCCGCCCCGGCGATCTGCGCGATCCTCGAGGGACTGGGCGAGGGATTCGACGTCGACGCATTCATCGAGGTGCCCACGACCGACGACGCGCTCCGAGTGGCTTCCGGTGCCGCGCGCGTGCACTGGCTCGCCCGTGACGACCGTCCCCACGGCGAAGCGCTCATCGAAGCGGTCGAGACGTGGACCGCGGCATCCGGAGATCTGCTCGCCCGTGCCGCGGCACCCCGCCCGCAGGCGCTCGACGACATCGACGTCGACGTCGACCTGCTGTGGGACAGTCCCGAGGATGCCGAGGGCGAGTTCTACGCGTGGATCGCGGGGGAGTCCCAGACGGTGAAGGTGCTGCGGCGCCTGCTGGTGCAGGGCTGCGGCGTCGATCGCAAGCGCGTCGCCTTCATGGGCTACTGGCGTGCCGGGCAGGTCGAGCGCACGGAATGAGCGCACGTGTCCGCCGGCGGACACGTGCCGGGCACGGTCACCCCTGGGCGGGCTCCGGTTCGATGAGCGTGTGATGGCGGCCGATGGGGATCACCATCGGCCGACCGGTGAGCGGATCGGGGACGACACGGCTGTCGAGCCCGAACACCTCGCGCACGATCTCCTCGGTGAGCACCTCGGCCGGATCGCCGGCGGCGACCACGCGGCCACCCTCCATCGCGACGAGATGGTCGGCGTAGCGCGCGGCGAGGTTGAGGTCGTGCAACACCATCGCGACCGTCGTCCCACGCCGGCGGTTGAGGTCGGTGAGCAGGTCGAGCACGTCGATCTGGTGGCTGATGTCCAAGAACGTCGTCGGCTCGTCCAGCAGCAGCACGTCGGTCTCCTGCGCGAGCGCCATCGCGATCCACACGCGCTGGCGCTGCCCGCCGCTGAGCTCGTCGACGTGCCGGTCGGCGAGGTGCGCGGTGTCGGTGGCCTCGAGGGCGCGTGCGACGGCCGCGTCGTCGGCGCTGGTCCAGCGCGACAGCGCTCCCTGGTGGGGGTGGCGGCCGCGGCTGACGAGGTCGGACACGGCGATGCCGTCGGGGGCGATCGGCGACTGGGGGAGCAGCCCCAGCACCCGCGCGACCTGCTTCGTCGGCATCCGGTGGATGGCCTTGCCGTCCAGGAGCACCTGGCCGCCGGAGGGGGAGAGCAGGCGCGCCATGGCCTTCAGGAGCGTCGACTTGCCGCACGCGTTGGCCCCGACGATCGTCGTGACCCGGCCCGGGGGCAGAGCCAGATCGAGGGACTCCACGATCGTGCGGTCGCCGTACCCGAGGGTGACGTTCTCGGCGGTCAGGGTGCGCTCGGTGGTCATCGTGCGGTACCTCCAGTGAGGGCGGTGAGGGATGCCGGGGTGGAGTGCGCGCTCATAGCGTCGTGCCTCCGGAACGGCTGCTGCGGATCAGCAGGAAGACGAGATACGGGGCTCCGAGCACGCCGGTGATGACGCCGACGGGCAGACGCGTGCCGAAGGCGTACTGGGCGCAGAAGTCGGCGACGAGCACGAGCAGGGCGCCGACGAGGCCCGCGGGCAGGACGGGAGAGCCGACCGGGCCGAGGATGCGCACGGCGATGGGACCGGCGAGGAACGAGACGAAGGCGATCGGTCCCGCCGCGGCGGTGCCGAACGCGAGGAGCCCCACGGCGGCGACGATGAGCAGCAGGCGGCTGCGCTCGACGGGCAGGCCGAGCGCGGCGGCGGTGTCGTCGCCCATCCGCAGCACCTCGAGACGGCGGGCGAGCACGAGCAGCACCGGGCCCAGGACGAGCACCGCGAACATCACGGGCAGTGCCCGATCCCACGTGGCGTCGTTGAGGTTTCCGGTGATCCACCGCATGGCCGCGGGCAGGTCGTACTCGGCGGCGCGGGCGATGACGTACGACACCACGGCCTGGCACATCGCGGCCACGCCGATGCCGACGAGGATCAGCCGCGCTCCCGACCCGCCCTGCCGGTAGGCGAGCAGGTAGATCGCGAGGGCGGCGGCGAGCGCCGCGGCCATCGCGAGGAAGGAGACCGTGGTCTCACCCAGACCCAGCACGACGATGCCGATCACGGCGGCGGCGCTGGCGCCGGTGTTGATGCCGATGACGTCGGGGACTCGCGAGGGCGTTGCGCAGCATGGTCTGGAACACCACGCCGCCCATGCCCGAAGCACAGGCCCGTGAACAGGGCCGTCGTCGCACGGGGGAGGCGCAGCTCGCCCACGGTGAGCGACGCACCCGGCACCCCGCTGCCCGATCAGGACGCCCCACACCTCGGCGGGCGTGTACGCGGTCTGTCCGAGCATGAGCGACAGCGCGAACGCCGCGACGACGAGGAGGGCCAGGATGCCGGTGACCAGCGCCCAGCGTCGGCGGCGGTGCCGACGGCCGGCGACGACGGACGCCAGGGCGGCGGGGGCGGGAGGGGTGCCGAGGTCGATGGCATCCGCCGTCGTGGTGTTCGGGTTCGCGGTCACAGCGCCCTCATCCGCTGTCGGCGCACCAGGGCGATGAAGAACGGGGCCCCGATCAGGGCGGTGACGATGCCGACCTCGATCTCTTCGGGGCGCGCGACGACGCGGCCCACGACATCGCCGAGAGTGAGGAGCACGGCTCCGCCGATCGCGGAGACGGGGAGCAGCCAGCGATGGTCGACGCCGACCACGAGGCGGAGCATGTGGGGGACGACGAGCCCGACGAAGCCGATGGGGCCCGCGACCGCGGTAGCCGCGCCGCACAGGATCACGGCACCGCCGGTGGAGACGAGGCGGGCGGTGCGCACACGGGCACCGAGGCCCGCGGCGAGCTCGTCGCCCAGGGCGAGCGTATTGAGCGCCGACGCGCTGACGAGGCAGATCACCAGGCCCGCGAGCAGGAACGGCAGCACCTGGAGGATCGTCTCGGGGGTGGCGCCGCCGACGCCGCCGACCTGCCAGAACCGGAAGACGTTCATCACCGCGGTGCTCGGCAGCAGGATCGCACTGGTGAGGGGAGCTGAACGCGACGGCGGTGACCGCGCCGGCCAGGGCGAGGCGCAGCGGCGTCGCGCCGCCGCGGCCGAGCGAGCCGATCGCATAGACGAGCACCGCGGCCGCGGCCGCCCCGACCATGCCGACCCAGATGTAGGAGGTCGCCGAGCCGAGCCCGAAGAAGGCGATCCCGACGACGATGGCGAGGCCCGCGCCGCCGTTGATGCCGAGGATCTGCGGGTCGGCCAGCGGGTTGCGGGTTGGCCCCCTGCAGGACCGCGCCCGAGACCGCCAGGGCGGCGCCGACGAGGATCGCGAGCAGGGTGCGCGGCACGCGTTTGGCGACCGCCGCGGCGGAGGCGGTGTCGGTGGAGCCGGTGAGACCGGCCCACACGTCGTCGAGGGTCACGTCGCGTGCACCGAAGGTCACCGACAGGATCGCGGCGACGACCAGCACGGCGACGAGCACCGTGACGCCGATCGCGCGTTCGCCGCCCCCAGCGACGCGGGCGGGCGTCGCCGGGGGCGGCGAGTGTCGGGGCGAGAGCGGTCATCGCGCCGACGGGTGGGGGATCCGCATCAGGACGCGGCCTTCTGGGCCGCGGCGCCGACGAGACCGATGTACTCGTCGCCGTAGGCGGTGCCGATGTTCAGCGGCGTGGGGTTGACGGCGGCGGAGAGGGTCGAGCCGCCCTCGATCACGGCGATCGCGCCCTTCGCGACGGCCGGGATCTTCGACAGCAGCGGGTCCGCCTGCATCGCGGCGACCGTTCCCTCGTCGCCGTACGTGACGATCACCTGGACGTCGGAGAAGTTCTCGATCTGCTCGGTGCTGGGGGTGAACCAGAACGTGTCCGATCCGGCCGACTGCGACGCGACGTAGGACGACGGCGTGAGCCCGAGCGATCCGAGGTATTCGACGCGAGGGTCGAGCGTGCTGTAGAACCCGAGGGTCGACAGGTCGGTCGGGTCGAAGTAGTTCAGCAGCGACGTCTTGCCGGCGAGAGCGGGGTACTTCGCTGCTTCCTCGGCAACGTGCTTCTCGTTGTCGGCCACGAGCGTCTCGGCCTCGTCCTTCAGCCCGAGCCCGGTGCCGTTGAGGATGGCCATCTCCTGCCAGGTCGTGCCCCAGGCGACGCCTTGGTAGGTGACGACGGGGGCGATCTTGCTGAGCGTCTCGTACTGCTCCTGCGTCATTCCCGAGTAGGCCGCGAGGATGACATCCGGCTTCGCATCGGCGATGGCTTCGTAGTCGTAGCCGTTGGTCTCGTCCATGAGCACGGGCGTGTCGGCACCGAGCTCGGCGAGCTTGTCCTTGGTCCAGGGGAGGAGGCCGTCGCCGTCCTCGTCTCCGTAGGCGGCTCGCTGCATGGCGACGGGAACGACCCCGAGCGCCAGCGCGACATCCTGGTTGCTCCAGTCGACGGTGACGACCCGCTCGGGCTTGGCCTCGATCGTGGTCTGGCCGAAGGCGTGCTCGATCGTCACGGGGAACGAGCCGTCGTCGGCGGTGGAGGCCGCGGGGGCGTCGGAGTCGGCGGAGGTGCCGGCGCAGCCGGTCAGGACGAGGGCCGTGGCAGCGGCGAGAGCCGCTAGCGCGCGGAAACGGGACACAGAGAGCCTCCTGCGATTTAGGTAAGGATAGGCTTAGTTTAGATCAGGTCGTCCAGCGGACCGCAAACCCGGGGTCGTTGGAACGTCTCGACGGCGAGGAAATCCCCGCTCGCCGTATACTGGGTGGCTGGCCATCCTCGGCCGCCTTCCCTTTCCTTCGACGAACGGACGTCTGCTGTGCTCGCCGTGCACGATCTCGAGATCCGCGTCGGCGCACGCGTCCTGATGTCGGAGGTGTCGTTCCGCGTCTCGGACGGCGACAAGATCGGCCTCGTCGGCCGCAACGGCGCCGGCAAGACCACCCTCACCAAGGTGCTCGCCGGTGATCTCCTGCCCTCGAACGGCGGGGTCGATCGCTCTGGCGAACTCGGCTACCTCCCGCAGGACCCCCGCTCGGGAGACCCCGAGATGCTCGCGCGCACGCGCATCCTCGACGCCCGCGGCCTCGGCTCCCTCGCGCTCGGCATGCACGAGGCGTCGATGGCGATGGGCGACGACGACCCCGCGATCGCAGCGAAGGCGATGAAGAAATACGGCCGTCTCACCGAGCAGTTCGAAGCCGCCGGCGGATACGCGGCCGAGGCCGAGGCGGCATCCATCGCCCACAACCTCTCGCTGCCCGACCGGATCCTCGACCAGCCGCTGAAGACCCTCTCGGGCGGTCAGCGCCGGCGCATCGAGCTCGCGCGCCATTCCTGTTCTCGGACGCGCAGACGATGATCCTCGACGAGCCGACCAACCACCTCGACGCCGACAGCGTCGTGTGGCTGCGCGAGTTCCTCAAGGGCTACAAGGCGGGCTCATCGTGATCTCGCACGACGTCGAGCTGGTCGGCGAGACGGTGAACCGCGTGTTCTACCTGGATGCCAACCGCCAGGTCATCGACGTCTACAACATGAACTGGAAGAACTACCTGCGCCAGCGGGTGGCCGACGAGGAGCGCCGCAAGAAGGAGCGCGCCAACGTCGAGAAGAAGGCCACCGCGCTGCAGCTGCAGGCGGCGCGCTTCGGCGCGAAGGCCTCGAAGGCCGCGGCCGCGCACCAGATGGTCGCCCGCGCCGAGAAGATGCTGTCGGGCCTGGACGACGTGCGTCAGGACGAGCGCGTCGCCAAGCTCCGCTTCCCGAAGCCCGCGCCGTGCGGGAAGACGCCGCTCATGGCATCCGGTCTGTCGAAGTCGTACGGGTCGCTCGAGATCTTCACCGACGTCGACCTCGCCATCGACCGCGGCTCGCGCGTCGTCATCCTGGGCCTCAACGGTGCCGGCAAGACGACGCTGCTGCGCATCCTCGCAGGCGTCGACCAGCCCGACACCGGACAGCTCGAGCCGGGCCACGGCCTGAAGATCGGCTACTACGCCCAGGAGCACGAGAACCTCGACGTGCACCGCTCGGTGCTCGACAACATGATGTCGGCCGCGCCCGACATCACCGCGACCGAGGCGCGCAAGGTGCTCGGCTCGTTCCTGTTCGTCGGCGACGACGTGCTCAAGCCCGCCGGGGTGCTCTCGGGCGGCGAGGAAGACGCGTCTCTCGCTCGCGACGCTGGTCGTGTCGTCGGCGAACATGCTGCTGCTCGACGAGCCCACGAACAACCTCGACCCCGCCTCGCGCGAAGAGATCCTCGGCGCGCTCGCGCACTACGAGGGTGCGGTCGTGCTGGTCTCGCACGACGAGGGCGCCGTGGAGGCGCTCAACCCCGAGCGCGTGCTGATCCTGCCGGACGGCGTGGAAGACATCTGGGGTCGCGACTATGCCGACCTGGTGACGCTGGCATAACCCGGCCCGGATGCCGGATCCCGGGCATCCGGGCCCCGCTCGGTGCCCGTCGCTCAGCGACTGTCGAGCAGGGCGTCCTCGTCGGCGGCGTCACGGTCGCGCGGACGCTTGCGGCCGCGGTGCGCCGCGACCGGATCGAGCTTCTCGCGCGTGGGCACGAGCGGCTGTTCGCCGCGCTCGCGCGCGTCTTCGATCTCTTCGCGGCGGATGCGACGCTCGTTGACGATGACGTACCCGAGAAAGCCGAAGCCCATGATCGCGAAGAGGATCCACTGGATCGCGTACGACAGGTGCGGACCGGGGTCGTCGCTGGGCGGTTCGATCGCCAGCGGCGCATCGGCGGGAGCCGGCGTCTCCGACACGAGCATGCCATACGCGCCCTGTTCCAGCGGACCGGTCTGCTCGGCGACGAGTCCGAGGTTGATCGTGGGCACCTGGCCGGGGTCGGCGCTGCGTCCCGACGCCGGCACCGGCTCGCCCGGACGCAGCCGCACCACGACGTCGACCTCGCCGGTCGGCGGGGCGGGGAGGGCATCCGGTTCGGGCTGGCGCTGGCCCGGCGGGAGCCACCCGCGATCGACGAGGAAGACGCGGCCGTCGTCGAGCTGGGAACGGCACGAGCACCTCGTACGCCGAGGAACCCCCGTGCGCGCGGTTGCGGACGAGCAGTTCCTCGTCGGCGAGGTACCGACCCGTCAGCGCCACGGGCCGCCATTCGTCACCGGGCACGAGGTCGGCACCCGGCGGGAGCAGGTCGCTGAGGGCGACGGGGGTGGCGTCGTAGTTGTCGACGACGAGCGCAGCTGCTCGGACCGTTCGGCGTTTGCGCGAGAACTGCCAGTTCGACAGGAACGCGCAGGCGATGGCGAAGAGGATGGCGATCCCCACGTACATCGCCCATCGGCCGGCCGTCGGCATCGTGCGGGCGCTCACGCGGGATCTCCGACCAGGGGTGCGACCTCGACGGGGAAGTCGCGCGCGCTCAGGAACTCACGCAGATACGCCACGTGCTCGTCGCACGCGACCCAGATCTTGCGGCGCTCGGCGCTGTGGATGCGCGGATTCCGCCAGCGGATGGCCCACGCGGCGGGCGCGCGGCATCCTGCCCGGGAGCACTCGGCGAGCTCGTCGGTCACGACCGGTCGTCGCCCGGCTGCTCCAGGCGCGGCGTCTCGGCGATGCGGATCACCGTGGGCGCGTCGGGGGCGGCCGTCGCGGTCGGGGCGGTGGGCGCTGCCGCGATCATGCGTTCCGGGCTGACGGCATCCGACACGTCGGCGTTCTGCCCCACGTTGGCGATGACGACGGCGAGGTAGGGCAGGAAGATCGCGCCCGCCGCGAAGGCGAACGTCCACCAGCCGTAGGGGGTCACGACCGCCATGGCGATGAAGCACGCGATACGGATGCCCATCATGACCATGTACTTGGCGAAACGGGACCCGGCGTCCTCCCGAGGAGCCTGCGGGAGCGACGTCGCTGACTGGGCGCGGGGCGGTGTCTTCACGATCATCCCAGGGTACGCCCGTCGCGCGGGGGCGGGACGCGGTCAGGCGCCGTATCGAGAGGATTTGGCCGCCGCGATCGCGACGCCGATGGCGATCACGATGCCCAGCAGCACCACGAGCCCGATGCCCACCCATCCGACGATCGTGCCGGTGAGGGCGAGCGCCCGCCCCTTCTCGCCGGAGTTCTTGATCTGACCGAGCGAGATGTGGCCCGTGATCACGGCGGTGATCGGCCCGACCACGGGCAGGACCCACAGGAACCCGGCGATGGATGCGACGAGCGAGATGATCGCGAGCACGTTGGTGCGCACCGGCGCGACGTATCCGGGCGCGCCGTACGGCGCCTGGCCGTAGGCGGGCTGGCCGTGAGCCGGTGCCTGACCGTAGGCGGGTGCCTGACCGTAGGCGGGCGCGGCGCCGTACGCCGGGGCGGCGTCCGCTGGGGGCGGGGTCGGAACGCCGTAGGCAGGGGCCGCGGGAGCCTCGGGTGCGGAGTAGGCCGGAGCCGTGGCGGGGGCCTCGGGTGCGATGTACGCGGGGGCCGGCGGGACCTCGGGTGCCGGCGGGGTCACGGGGGCGTCGTCTCCACTGCGGGGGGCGGGGTTCTGGTCGTCGCTCACGGGTGTCCCTTTCGTCGGCGCTGCGTCGGGCCCGACGCAGCGAACCCAGATTTTCAGCGTGCGTGGGGTCGTGTCAAACGCGTGGGGCCGAGCGGGCGCGGATGGGTCGGTAGGCTGGGCCGGTTCGTTCCCTCGCACCGCAGGAGTCTCATATGTCCCAGGACCGTGTCGTCGTCGTCACCGGAGGGAACCGCGGCATCGGGCGAGCCATCGCCGAGCGCTTCGTCGCCGAGGGATGGCGGGTGGCCGTGACGGCCCGTTCTGGCGAGGGTCCGGAGGGCACGCTGACCGTTCGCGCCGACGTGACCGACGCCGCGGAGGTGGACGCCGCCTTCACCCGGGTCGAGGCCGAACTCGGCCCCATCGCGGTCGTCGTCGCCAACGCCGGGATCACGAAGGACACGCTTCTCCTGCGCATGAGCGAGGACGACTTCGACAGTGTCGTCTCGACCAACCTCGGCGGCGCGTTCCGCGTGGTCAAGCGCGCGTCGAAGGGCATGCTGAAGGCCCGGTGGGGTCGCGTCATCCTGATCTCGAGCGTGGTCGGCCTGTATGGCTCTGCCGGGCAGATCAACTACGCGGCATCCAAGAGCGCGCTCGTCGGCTTCGCCCGCTCGCTCACCCGCGAGCTCGGCGGCCGCGGCATCACCGCGAACGTCGTCGCGCCCGGGTTCATCGAGACGGACATGACCGCCGAACTGCCGGCCGACACCCAGGCCGAGTACAAGAAGAACATCCCCGCGGGGCGCTTCGCCTCGGCCGACGAGGTCGCCGGTGTCGTGACGTGGCTCGCCGGCGACGCCGCCGCCTACGTCTCGGGCGCCGTCATCCCCGTCGACGGTGGCCTGGGCATGGGGCACTGAGGGGAAGACCCGCGAGCGCAGGGGCAGTGACTCCGAGCGCACCCGCTCAGCGCACCGCTTGAACCAGTCGCGTCGCGAACGCCTCGGGCTGCGAGAACTGCGGCCAGTGGCCGCTGCCGAGCGTGACGACCTCGACGTCGCGGATGCGGGCGAACTCGTCGGCGAACGGACCCCACTCGGCGAGAGCCGCTCGAAGGGCGGGCTCGTCGAACGGGCCCGACAGGACGGTGATGGGGAGGTCGTGCCGCCGTTCGTCGGACAGGGCGATGCGGTCGGTCGGAACACTCCCCGGCACGTCGACGACGGTGCCGGCGACGCGCCGACGCGTCTCGTCGTCGATGTCGGCGACATCGGGCTCGTCGAAGAAGTCCCAGCCCGGGAACGGGACGACGCCGTTCTCGACGGGGAACTCGGAGATCATGGCGCCCGAGGGCGGGGGCACGGTGTCGACGAACACCACGCGGCGCCCGCGATCGGGCCGTGCGTCGGCGGCGCCCCAGACGACGTTTCCTCCGCCGGAATGGCCGACCAGCACGACGGGGGAGTCCGCCGCGTCGATCTCGGCGGCGACCGCGGCCACCCAGTCGGCGAGGCTCGCGTCGGGTGAGGGAGGAAGGGTCAGCGGGTACACGCGGTGCCCCGCCGCACGCAGAGCGGGGGTCACGGCATCCCACGAGGAAGCGTCGAGCCAGAGCCCCGGAACCAGAATCACGTCCATGACGTCACTGTAGGCAAGGCCTCCGACATCGTGCCAGAGGGGTGCGCGTCGGCGGTCAGCGCGGGAGCAGCGCCACGACCTCGGACAGATCCACCGGCCCGATCACCAGATCGGCGCTCTCGCGCACCGCGGGCTTCGCGTTGAAGGCGAGGCCGAGGCCAGCCGTCTCCATCATCCGGAGATCGTTCGCGCCGTCGCCGATGGCGAAGGTGAGATTCCGCGGCACGCCGTGCTCGGACGCCCACGCGCGCAGGGTGTCGGCCTTGGCCGTGGCATCCACGATCGGTCCGTCGACTTCTCCGGTGAGAGCGCCGTCGGCGACGACCAGGCGGTTCGCCCGCCACACGTCGACCCCGAGGTCGGGAGCGACGGTGTCGAGCACTTCGTGGAACCCGCCCGAGACGACGCCGACGAGGCCCCCGCGGGCGTGGACGGCGTCGATCAGCGTGCGCACCCCGGGCGTCGGCTCGATGCGGGCCACGGCGCGGGCGAACGCCGCGACGGGGACCCCCGCGAGCGCCGCGACGCGCGAGCGCAGGCTGGTGGCGAAGTCGACCTCGCCGCGCATCGCCGCCTCGGTGGCCGCGGCCACCTCGGCTCCGCGGCCGGCTTCGTCGGCGAGGAGCTCGATCACCTCGTTGCGGATGAGGGTGGAATCGGCATCGAGGACGACGAGGAAACGGGCGGGCACGCGCTCGACCCTAGCGCGTCACGCGGCGACGCACGCGGCGTCGTCCGACGACGTCGCCCTTACGCTGGAGGCATCCGTGCCCGCCGCCGAAAGGACCCTCGATGGCCGATGTCGAGAGCTTCACGCTCGACCACACCGCCGTGCTCGCCCCCTACATCCGCCTCATCGGCACCGAGTCGGGTCCGCGCGGCGACGTCATCTCGAACTTCGACGTCCGGCTGGTGCAGCCGAACGAGGGCGAGATCCCGACCGCCGGCATCCACACGATCGAGCACCTGCTCGCGAGTCTCCTGCGCGACCGGATCGACGGCGTGATCGACATCTCGCCCTTCGGATGCCGCACCGGATTCCACCTGATCATGTGGGGCGAGCCCGCGCTCACCGACGTGGTCGCCGCGGTCACCGACTCGCTGCGGGCGATCGCCGAGGACGTGGAGTGGACCGACGTCCCGGGCGTCGACGCGTTCAGCTGCGGCAACTACCGCGACCACAGCCTCCACACGGCGCGCGAGTGGTCGAAGCTCGTGCTCGCGCAGGGCATCAGCCGCGACGCGTTCGCGCGCGTCGGGGTCTGATCTCTCGCCCCACGCACGAGAGGCGGTGACCCCTGCGGTCACCGCCTCTCGTGGTATCCGGAGGACCGGGATGCTCAGCCCTCGACGCGGACGTCCTTGCCGACGACCGTGATGCCGGTCTCGGTGACCGTGAAGCCGCGGGCGAGGTCGCGCTCGCGGTCGACGCCGATCGTGGCGCCGGCGCCAGGGTGACGTTCTTGTCGAGGATCGCGCGGTGGATCCGCGCCCCGGCACCCACCTGCACGCCGTCGAAGAGCACCGAGTCGGTGATCGTCGACCCGCCGCCGGCGAGGGCCCACGGGCCCACGACGCTGCGCTCGAGGTGCGTGCCGGAGAGCACCGACCCGAGCGAGACGATCGAGGTCGATCGCGTTGCCGATCCGGCCCACCGAGTCGCGGACGAACTTCGCCGGCGGAGCGTTGAAGGTCTGGGAGAAGATCGGCCAGTCGGTGTTGTAGAGGTTGAAGATCGGCAGGGTCGAGATCAGTCCATGTGGGCGTCGTAGAACGACTCGATCGTGCCGACGTCGCGCCAGTACGAGCGGTCGCGCGAGGTCGAGCCCGGCACGTCGTTGCGCTGGAAGTCGTACACCGCCGCCTCGCCGCGATCGACGAAGTACGGCACGATGTCGCCGCCCATGTCGTGCGCGGAGGTGGGCAGCTCGCCGTCGTGGTTCACGGCCTCGACCAGCGCGTCGGCGTCGAAGATGTAGTTGCCCATCGAGGCGAGCACCTCGTGCGGCGCGTCGGCCAGACCGGTCGGGTTCTGCGGCTTCTCGAGGAACTCGCGGATCATCGTCGGATCGGACGGGTCGGTGTCGATGACGCCGAACTGGTTCGCGAGCGAGATCGGCTGACGGATGCCGGCGACCGTCGCCCGCGCGTCGGAGGCGATGTGCGCGTCGAGCATCTGCGCGAAGTCCATGCGGTAGACGTGGTCGGCGCCGATGACGACGACGATGTCGGGCTTCTCGTCGCGGATGAGGTTCATCGACTGCAGGATCGCGTCGGCAGATCCGAGAACCAGCGCTTTCCGAGGCGCTGCTGGGCGGGGACGGATGCCACGTACGACCCGAGCATCGGCGACATGCGCCACGTCTGCGAGATGTGACGGTCGAGGCTGTGCGACTTGTACTGCGTCAGCACGACGAGCTGACGCAGGCCCGAATTGATGAGGTTCGAGATGGCGAAGTCGATCAGGCGGTACTGGCCGCCGAAGGGGACGGCGGGTTTGGCGCGATCGGCCGTGAGGGGCATGAGTCGCTTTCCCTCGCCGCCGGCGAGGATGATTCCGAAGACCTTCGGCGCTGCAGGCATGGCACCACACTAGGGGGCGGGCCGCGATCCCGGGAACCGACGCGCGGCGGGGGTTTCGCTGCGCTACGGTTCGTGTCATGCGCATCGATGTCGTGACCAAGGAATACCCGCCGGAGATCTACGGGGGAGCCGGTGTCCACGCGACCGAGCTGGTGCGGGCGCTGCGTGCCGAAGGCACCGAGGTCCAGGTGCGCGCGTTCGGAGCGCCGCGGGATGAGGCCGACACGACGTCGTACGCGGTGCCGGTCGAACTCGCCTCGGCCAACGGCGCGATCCAGACCCTCGGCACCGACCTCGAGATCGTGTCCGACGTCTCGGGCGCCGACGTCGTGCACTCGCACACCTGGTACGCCAACTTCGCCGGGCACCTCGCCTCGCTGCTGCACGGCATCCCGCACGTGGTCACCGCGCACAGCCTCGAGCCGCTGCGCCCCTGGAAGGCCGAGCAGCTCGGCGGCGGATACGCCGTGTGTCGAGCTTCATCGAGAAGACCGCGTACGAGGGCGCCGCGGCCGTCGTCGCCGTGAGCGAGGGCATGCGGCAGGACATCCTCCGCAGCTACCCGTCGCTGGACCCGGGCAAGGTGCGCGTGATCTACAACGGCATCGACACCGAGTCGTGGCATCCGGTCGACGATCCCGACGTGCTCGCGCGATTCGGCATCGATCCCACCCGCCCTCCGTGATCTTCGTCGGGCGCATCACCCGCCAGAAGGGCCTGCCCCTACCTGCTGCGTGCCGCCGAGCAGTTGCCGCCCGAGGTGCAGCTCGTGCTGTGCGCCGGGGCCCCGGACACCCCGCAGATCCTCGCCGAGGTCGAGGGCCTCGTGCGGGGGCTGCAGGCCACGCGCGACGGCGTCGTATGGGATCGACGAGCTGCTGCCGCGGCACGAGCTGTGCGCGATCCTGACCTCCGCCACGACGTTCGTCTGCCCCTCCGTGTACGAGCCGCTGGGCATCGTGAACCTCGAGGCGATGGCGTGCGGCGCGGCGGTCGTGGGAACGGCGACCGGTGGCATCCCCGAGGTCGTCGTCGACGGTGTCACGGGCCGTCTCGTGCCCATCGAGCAGGTGCAGGACGGCACCGGCACGCCCGTCGATCCCGAGCGTTTCGTCGACGACCTGGCCCGCGTACTCACCGACGTGGTGACGGATGCCGCCCGCGCGGCGGAGTTCGGCGAGGCGGGACGCCGCCGCGCGATCGAGGACTTCAGCTGGACCGCGATCGCGCAGACCACGGCGGCGGCTGTACGCCGAGGTCGTCGCGGCGGCGCGCGCGTAACGCGGGGGAATTGGGCTGGGGAGCGCTGTCGCGGCAGGGCCCGGCTCGCGTCGTGGGGGCGGCCACGTCGAGAGTGCATTCCGGCTGCGGGGGGTTGGGGTCGTTCCGGCCGTTAGGCTGGACGCATGCCGCAGGTTCTGGAGTTCTCCGACGTCGTCGTCCGCCGGAACGCCCGGGACATCGTGTCCCACCTCGACTGGACCGTCCTCCGACGACGAACGCTGGGTCGTCCTCGGGCCGAACGGCGCCGGGAAGACCACGGTCCTCCAGCTCGCCGACACCCTGATCCACCCCACCTCGGGCACGGTGACGATCCTCGACGAGCGACTCGGTCGCACCGACGTGTTCGAGCTGCGTCCCGCGCATCGGCTTCGCGTCGTCGGCCATGGCCCGCCGCGTGCCGCCGGAGGAGACGGTGCTCGATGTCGTGGCTGACCGCCGCGTACTCGGTCACCGGTCGCTGGCGCGAGCAGTACGACGACATCGACGAGCGCCGCGCGCTGCGCGTGCTCGCCGAGTGGCGCCTCGACCACCTCGCCGATCGCACGTTCGGCACGCTGTCCGACGGCGAGCAGAAGCGCGTGCAGATCGTCCCGCGCGGTCATGACCGACCCCGAGCTGCTGCTCCTCGACGAGCCCACGGCGAGCCTCGACCTGGGTGCGCGCGAAGAGCTGCTGTCGCTGCTGTCCGGCTATGCGCAGGCGCCCACGACGCCCGCGATGATCATGGTCACGCACCACGTCGAGGAGATCCCGGTCGGCTTCACGCACGTCCTGCTGCTGCGCGACGGCGAGGTCGTGGCATCCGGACCCCTGGCGGAAGCGCTCACGGCCGAGAACCTGTCGGCGACGTTCGGCGTCGAGATCACCCTGACGCGGGATGCCGGGCGCTACGCGGCGCGCGCGTCCTGACGGGCGCACGACTCACGTCGTGGTCGAGGCCTCGGGCCTGGTAGACTCGTCCTTTGGTGCCTCTGGCGCCACAGACTTTGACCGTCCTGGCAGAATCCAGGGCACCACTTCTCAAAGGACTTCCCATGAAGACTGACATCCACCCCACGTACCAGGCGGTCGTGTTCCGCGACCTCGGCTCGGGCGAGACCTTCCTCACCCGTTCGGACGGTCAGCAGCGACAAGACCATCGACCTCGACGGCGTGGAGTACCCCGTCATCGACGTCGAGATCCTCGTCGGCTTCGCACCCCTTCTACACGGGTAAGCAGCGCATCATGGACTCGGCCGGTCGCGTCGAGAAGTTCAACCAGCGCTTCAAGAACTTCGGCGGCTCGCGCTGAGTTCACGCGGAACGTTCGTCGACCGCCCTCGTCCTTCGGGACGGGGGCTGTCGCGTTTCGCGGCGAGCCGTCACCGGGCGTGGAGGCGGAGGGAGACCGGGCCGAGCGCGGGAGTGCCGCCTCGGCCGGGTCCGCCGTGGAGCAGGGGTGTGGGCCGCCGGGGCCGAGGACGGCGGTGGGGGTGGCGGCGATGCACGCTGTTGTCGAGGGCGCGAGCGGCGTAGTGCAGGTCGCGCCGACGTGCGCCGCCGGGGAAGTACGCGCCGCTGTTGATGTACACGGTGACGCCCTCGGCCGCAGCCGCGGCGGCGTGCTCGGGAAAATTGGCGTCGTAGCAGACCGACAGGGCGAGGCGCATGTCGTTCACGACGAACGAGAACCCGCCATCGCCGGGCGTGAAGACCGCCCGTTCGCCCTCGTGCAGGTGCTGCTTGTCATAGACGTGGGTGGGCGGCTGATCGGGGCGAACAGGACACTGGAGAGGAAGCGGATGCCGTCGCGCTCGCCCGCGGTATTCAGGATCGCGACGACAGCAGTCTCGTCGACCACCCGCTGCACGGGTGCGGCCCAGGCCAGGTCGGTGAGGCTCGGCAGGTCGCCGCGGAACACGGTGTCGTCGTAGCCCGTCACGAACGCCTCGGGGAAGAGCACGACGTCCTGCACCGGCGGCCGCGGCGCGCCGGACGAGGTGTGCAGCGTGGCGAGGTTCTGCTTCAAGGCACCCGGGGACGGCCCTCGGCTTGGACGGCGGCGAGGCGAAGAGGTGTAGGACGATCCTTGCATCCGATGGATGCCGTTTGTCGCCGCGTTCCACGCCTAGAACGGGGGTGGATCCTCTTCGATCATCGAGCCCAGCGGCGACTTCCAGTGCATCTCGCCGTGTCGGGATCTCGGCGAGGCTGCCACGTCGTCTCGTGGCGGACGCGGTGGTGATGCCGACACTCGGGCGCGAGGTTCTCGTCGTCGGTGCCGCCGCCTTCGCCTCACGCCGTGAGGTGGTCGAGGTCGCATTCGCGGGCGGGGCGCCCGCAACCGGGGAAGACGCAAGTCGGCGCGGTGACGCCCAACCAGCGCCGGAGTGCGACCGGTGCCCGGTACGTCGACCGGTCGAGCGCGAGCGGTGTGCCGGTGACGGGGTGGGTGAGCACCCGGATCCACGAGGTGGCCTCGCCGGCGAGGCGCCGTGCGGTCTCGAGGTCGATCGGACCATAGCCGTCAAGGGTCGCGGGCGTCGTGTCGGCGCCGAGAAGAGTGAGGGCCGGGATGGTGACGACGACACCGGGGCGTGCGGCGGCACCGGGAGAACGCTCGGGGCCGGAGCCCGTGGCCACGAGTTCTCCGCCCGTCGTCAGCAGGTCGGCGAACGCATCGGCCCGCAGCTGCGCGAGTGTGCGGTCGTCGTCGGGAGCCGTGGCCAGGTGCCGCGCCGCTCCGTCGATACGGGTCATCGCCTCGGCTGCTCGATCGGCGGGAAGGAAGGCCGTGAGCGTCGCCATGCCGTCGAGCTCGGCCGTCATCCACACGCCACGGTCGGTTCGGGCCCGATCGTGACGTTGCTCGAGAGACTCGGCGTGCACCCGTTCGCGTAGCGCTCGCGCGGCCACTGTGAACCGGGCGGGAGACAGGCGCTCGGCTCGCTCGATCGCCCCCGCATCGAACGCGTTCCACGCGTCGGCGTCGTCGGGCAGGGATGCCGCCAGCCGCGCCGTCTCGACCGCGTGCCGCTCCGACACCCGCCCCGCCGCGAAAGCCCGCCACGTCTCGGGGCACCGGGCCTGGAGCATCGCCGCGTGGGCGGCGCGTGTGCGCACCGTCTGCTCGGCGAGCCGTAGCCGGAGGGCGATCTCGGCCACCGCCGCGCGCTCGGCCATGTCACGGCGATCATGGCGGACCGCGGCGACCGTGCGACCGCGAGGGTCGCTCCACGCGCCGTCGAGGGTCGGATCGGGGCCGGTCCACGGGACGGGATCGGTCGCGGCGTCGGTGAGGACGCGGAGGATGAGCGCGTACTGCGCCGCGGCCGCGCGGTGAGCGGCAGCGGCATGGTCGTCCAACGACGCCAGCAGACGGGCCAGGTCGGAGGTCGGTGGAACGTCATCCACGTCGGCGCCGACGAACGCCAGGTCATCGACGATCCCCCTCGCGATCGCCCAGGCCGTGTCGGCATCCGCCTGCAGATCGGCCTCCTCGGCTCTGGGGGCGCCGCCCGGCCGAGCCGCGAGGGGCCGGCTGCTCGGGGGTGCGGTGAGGTCCATCATGCAACGCTAGCGAGGGGGGCCGACATCGCTGTGGCTCTATGTAGTGCGTCACGTTCAGACGGCGTGAGTGTTGACTTGTGGTGTGGGTCCTTGAGCAGTGCCAGTCGGCTGATGTGGAGGCGCTGACGGCGTTCTTGAGCGAGGTCGACCTCACCCTGAGCGGTTTGGATACGCCGAGCGTGCGGCTGTGGATCGAGCGTGACGAGAGAGGCGTGATCGTCGGCAGCACGGGTTACGAGATCAGCAATGATGGCCACCATGCGCTGATCCGGAGCGTGGCGGTCAGCCCCACGCAGCGGTCCCGTGGCCGAGGCAGCGCCCTCGCGGGCTTCGCGCTTGAGCGTGCGGCTGAAGAGGGTGCGATCGTGCGGCTGAAGAGGGTGCGATCAGGGCATGGCTTTTCAGCCGCCGCTCGGGACCGTTCTGGCAGAGCCTCGGGTTCGAGTCCGCGGACCGCGACGAACTCGCTGTGGCGCTGGCCGACACGCATCAGGTTCGACTGTTCCAGCAGACAGGCAGCTGAGCCGCGAGGTCGCCTGGTCGCGCGCTCTCGATGAGGACTGATCTCGCGCGGTGATGACGTGCTCGATCGATCTCGATTCGTCGAGGCGAACGGGTCACGGAGAAAGTAACGGGGTTCATGAGCCAGAGCGCATCGACGTGAACCTGCTCCCGCGGAAGGAGGTGCGGCCCTCTCCGGCGGTGTCGACGTCCGTGCTTTCGATGAGGCGCACGCCGCTCCCGTGCGCGTCGGGGTGCGGTCGGTGAGTGCTGCGTGTCGTGTGGGGGAGGGTGCTGGGTGCCGGCTCGTCGTCGGTGCGTGCTGCGTCTTCCGCCCCAACGGCGCCCGAGGTGCGATCCGCGCCGCCTCGGAGAGTTCTGCACGAGGCGGCACCCGCCCCGACGCGGAACGTGCGGCTCAGCGGATCGGCCACGCCCCGTCAAGCGGGGGAGCCTCGGCATCCAGCCGCCCGATCTTCACGAAATACTCCGTGAGGCTGGCGGCCTGCGCGCGGGCCCACGCGATCTGGCGCGTGTGCAGCTCGTCGACGGTCGACGGGAGCCAGGCCGCGTAGCGCTCGGCGAGGGCCAGGGCGAGGCGCCCCGCGGCCACGGCGTCGGCGCAGGCCTCGTGCGCCGAGTCGAGCGGCACCGCGTAATGCGCGGCGACGTGGGTCAGCGTGCGCTTGCCGCGACGATACCGGTCGTACGTCTTGTCGACGACGAGCGGATCGATCACGGGCGACGGGGCGTCGATCGGTGCGACGCCGTGCCGCAGCGCCTCGTACTTCAGCATCGAGAAGTCGAACGGGGCGTTGTAGGCCACGACCGGGATGCCGGCGTCGAACAGCGCCCGCAGGGCCTCGACGACCTCGCTCACGACCTCGTCGGCCGGTGCACCCTCGGCGCGGGCGCGGGCGGTGGTCACTCCGTGGATCGCCGCCGCGCCGGCGGGGATCTCGACGCCCGGATCGGCGAGCCAATCGCGAGCATCGATCACGTGACCGCCCGCGTCGAGCACGCCCACGTGCGCCGTCACGATGCGGTCGTTCTCGACATCCACTCCCGTCGTCTCGAGATCGAACACCCCCACGACGCGCGCCCATTCGGGCGTCTGGAAGAGGGGGAGCGGCTCGGCCTGCCACGCGGTCATGCGCTCAGAGTAGATCGGGCCTCCGACACCGCCCCCGGGACACTCCGCGCGGCACGGGGCTGCGCGCTGCAGGTGCGGCATCCGGAACCCCCGGAGCGATGTCGGAGCGGTGTCGGAGCGCCGCTGGAGCCGTGCGGGAGCCGTGGCGGAGCCGTGCGGGAGCCGTGCCGAAGTGCGACCGGGACAGGCGATAAGACGGGAACAGGTGGATCGGTCCCGCATCGGCCTGTTTTCGCCGCAGAGCCTGTTCTCGTTGCGGCCCCCGGTGCGCGGCCCGCCGCAAGCCCCGCCCCAGCGCCCTCCCGCCCGCGCCCTCCCACCCGCGCCCTCCCACTCGCGCCCTCCCGCCCGAGCCCCACGCCCGCGGCAGGCGACCCCGCCCTCGTAGAATCGACGGATGCCGAACCCCTACGCCGCATTCCTGGCCGAGATCCCGGTCGTGCGCGGCACCGCCGAGATCCTGGGCGGCACGACGGCGTACTGGACGTACGGCGACGAGAACGCCGTGACCACGGTCGTCGCGGTGCACGGGTTCCGCGGCGAGCATCACGGGCTCGAACCGGTCGTGGCGCACCTTCCCGGCATCCGGGTGATCTCGCCCGATCTGCCGGGGTTCGGCGAGACCGCGCCGCTGCCCGACCGTGCCCACGATCTCGACGGGTACGCCGCATGGCTGCGCGCGTTCGTCGAGGAGGTGGCCCCCGGCGCCGTCGTGCTCGGACACTCGTTCGGCTCGATCGTCGCGTCGGCGGCCGTGGCCGGCGGACTCGCGACGCCCCGGCTCATCCTGGTCAACCCGATCGGCGCGCCGGCGCTCGAAGGACCGCGCGGCGTGCTCACCCGCCTCGCGGTGTTCTACTACCTCGCGGGGGCGAAGCTCCCGCGCGCGCTCGGCGATGCCCTGCTGCGCAACGGGGTGATCGTGCGGGTGATGAGCACGGCGATGGCCAAGACCCGCGACCCGGAGCTGCGCCGCTTCGTGCACGAGCAGCACGACACGTACTTCTCGCGCTTCGCCGACCGCGACGTGCTCCACGACGCGTTCGTCACCAGCGTGTCGCACGACGTGCGCGAGTTCGCTCCCCGCATCGCCGTGCCGACGCTCCTCGTCGCTGCCGAGAAAGACGACATCACCCCGATCGAAGCCGAGCGTCACCTGGCCACGCTGTTCCCGGATGCCGAACTGGTCGAGATCCCGGCGGTCGGCCACCTGATCCACTACGAGACGCCCGCCGAAGCGGCATCCGCGATCCGGGAGTTCCTGGCGCGAGAACTCTAGGCGGGCTGGTCGGCCCTTCTTTCTCGACGGGCTGGTCGGCTTTGCGCCGCCCGCGGTCCTGGACGTTCGTGCGGCGGGACGTCAGTTGGGCTGGTCGGCCTTGCGGCGTCGGTAGTCCTTGACGTTCATACGGTTGCCGCAGTTGCCGGCGTCGCAGTAGCGCTTCGATCCGTTCTTCGAGAAGTCGACGTACACGCCCGCGCAGTCGTCTGCCTCGCACACCCGGATGCGGGCGTACTCGTCGGCGCGGATCACGTCGACGAACGCCATCGCCGTCTCGATGAGCATGCGGCGCGCGAGCGTGTCGGAGGCGTCGGACGCGTGGATGTGCCAGTCGAAACCGTCGTGACGCACGAGCTGCGGCAGCGCCTTGCCGTCGACGAGCATCGCGTTCACCAGCGGCACGGCGGCGTCGCGATCGACGCTCCACAGCTCCTGGATTCGGGGGCGGATGCCGCGCACCGCCGCCAGCTCGCGGTCGTCGCGCGTGCGCGAGCCGGTGTAGGCGTGCCGCTCGACAAAGCCGTCGAGCTGGTCCATCGAGACGAGGATGTCGACGCCGCCCGTGTCGGTCGAGGGGAGCGTGTTGACGAGTTCCACGGTGGCGCGCAGCACCAGTTCCGTGTCACGGATGAAGACCATGTTGACTCCTGACAGGCCAAGGCTCTACTGTCACGAGTGTAAACGTACTTCACTCCTGACAGCGGAATTCGCATGACCAGTTCCTCCGTAGCGCCGCCGCGTCCGATCCACCGCCGCTCCGGCGCCGTGACGGGGCTGTTCATCGCCGTCGGCTCGGCGCTGGCGTTCTCCTCCAGCGGCCCGTTCGTGAAGCCCTTGCTCGACGGAGGCTGGTCGCTCGGCGCGGTGCTGCTCGTGCGCATGGGCCTCGCCGCCCTCCTGCTCTCGCCCGCGCTCGTGCGGGCGATCCGCCGGCAGCCGCGGTTCCTGCGCCGCCATGGACTGCTCATCGTCGCCTTCGGTCTGACCGCGGTGGCCGGCTGCCAGCTGTTCTACTTCTCGGCGATGCAGCGGATGCCGGTCGCCGTGGCGCTGCTCATCCAGTACATCGCCCCCGTGCTCATCGTCATCGCCGTGTGGGCGCGCACGCGCCGATCGCCGTCGAAGCTCGTCATCGTCGGATCCGTCGTCGCGATGGTCGGCCTCGTGCTCGTCGTCGACATCAGCGGCGCGCGATTCGATCTGCTCGGCACGGTCTTCGCCCTGTGCGCGGCGGTCTGCGCGGCGGCGTACTTCGTCATCGCGGGGCGCGCCGGCGACGACCTCCCGCCGCTGGCGCTGGCCGCCGGCGGACTGCTCACCGGCACCGGCGTCATCGCGCTGCTCGTGGTCACGGGGGTGCTGCCCTTCGCCGCCCCCGCGATCACCGTGTCGATCGTGGGACTGGAGGTGCCCGGCATCCTGCCCCTGCTGTGGGTCGGCGGCGTCGCCACGACCCTCGGATATGCGCTGGGAGTCATCGCGGTGCCCCGCATCGGAGCGCGCCTGGCGTCGTTCGTGGGCCTCAGCGAGGTGCTCTTCGCCCTGGGCTTCGCCTGGCTGCTGCTGGGCGAGACCCCCGCGCCCGTGCAGTTCGTCGGCGGAGCGCTCGTGCTCGCCGGTGTCGTGCTGGTGAAACTGGATGCCGACGACCCGGTCGAGGCGCGCACCGAGACCGCGACCGTGCCGGTGGTTCCTACACCGTAGCCGGTCGCCAGCGGGTACGAGCCGTAGCGGGGCGTCGAGCGGCAGAGCCTGTTCTCGTCCCGCGCCGCCGGAGGGCGTGCGCCTCCCGCCCGCCGGCCCGCGATCAGTCGCGCTCGCGCGCCAGGTTCATGAGCGGCTCGACGCGGTAGCCGATGACCTCGCCCATCACGAGCGAGGTCTCGGTGCGCTCGACGCCCTCGATCGCGAGGATGCGGGCGTCGGTGTCGAACAGGTGCTGCGTGTCGCGGCACGCCACCCGCACGAGCAGATCTATCTGACCGCTGAGCCCGTGGGCCTGCAGCACCTCGGGCACCTCGGCGAGCGCCACGCGGATCGCGGGCAGCTCGGCCTGGCGCACCGTGACGTGCAGGAACGCCTCGATCGGGAACCCCAGGGCCTCGGCCGACAGCGTGCGTTCGAACGACAGGAAGACCCCGCCCTTCTCGAGGCGGCTCATGCGCGCCTGCACGGTGTTGCGCGACAGGCCCAGCTTCTCGGCGAGCGCGACGACGGTCGCCCGCGGGTCGTGGGAAAGGGCGCGGAGGAGGTCGAGGTCGACCGCGTCGAGCTTGGTCATGGTGCGAAAGATTAGCAGGACGCTCGCTCATCGCAATGTGCAGATTGCTGAACCTGGATCAGAGGTCTTGAGCGCCCTGCCCGCCCCGCGTAGCGTCGGCCCTGTCGGCGACGCTGCCGGCACCCGGATCGCCCCCGCTCCCACGAGGATCGCGGGCCGCACCTGGAGGGACGACGATGACGTACACCCAGACCACGCCGGACCACGACGCCGGTACCCCCGGCGACGTCGGCGACGTCGTCCGACTGCTCGAGCCGGACGGTTCGCGCCTCGCGGATGCCGAGCTCGACCCGTGGATCGCCGACCTCTCGCCGCACGAGCTCCGCGCCCTCCACCGCGACATGGTCCTCACCCGCCGCCTCGACGCCGAGGGCGTCGCGCTGCAGCGCCAGGGCCAGCTCGCGCTGTGGGCCCCGTGCCGCGGCCAGGAGGCCGTGCAGATCGGGACCGCCCACGCCCTCGCCCCGGGCGACTTCGTCTTCCCCAGCTACCGCGAACACGGCGTGCTGCTCGCCCGCGGTGCACGGCCCGAGGGGTTCATGCTCGCCTGGCGCGGCGAGGAGCACTCCGGCTACGACCACACCACGATCAACGCGGCCCCGCCGCAGATCATCATCGGTGCGCAGACGTTGCACGCCACGGGCTGGGCGATGGGTGCGCAGCGCGACGGCTCCGACGACGTCGCCGTGGCGTACTTCGGCGACGGGGCGACGAGCCAGGGCGACGTCAACGAAGCGATGGTGTTCGCCTCCACGTTCCGCGCACCCGTGGTGTTCGTGTGCTCCAACAACCAGTGGGCGATCTCCGAGCCGGTGACCGTGCAGACGAAGTACCCCCTCGCGGGTCGTGCGCCGGGGTTCGGCATCCCGAGTCTGCGCATCGACGGCAACGACGTCCTCGCGTGCGTCGCGGCGATGAGGTGGGCGTTGGATCGCGCGCGACGCGGCGACGGACCCGCGTTCCTCGAGGCGGTGACCTACCGCATGGGACCCCACACCACCTCCGACGACCCCACCCGCTACCGCACCGACGACGAGGTCGAACGGTGGGCGCGGCGCGACCCGATCGCCCGGTTCGAGGCGTACCTGTGCGCCGAGGGCGTCCTCGACGACTCCGCCCTGGCCGAGGTGGCCGCGGCGGCCGACGCCCTCGCCGCGGAGGTGCGCGCCGCGTGCATCGGGGCGACCACCCGCGCCCCCGAGACCGTGTTCGACCACGTGTACGCCGAATCCCACGCGCCGCTGGCGCAGCAGCGGGCGGAGTACGTCGAGTACCTCGCCGGATTCGCGGCGGAGGAGGCGCGATGAGCGCCCGGGACGTCGGCGGGGCCGGTGTCGCCGGTGCGAGGGAGGTCGTTCGGTGACCGCGTTGACGATGGGCGCCGCGCTCAACGCCGGTCTCGCCCGTGTTCTCGCCGCCGACGACCGCGTCCTGCTCATGGGAGAGGACATCGGCCGACTCGGCGGCGTGTTCCGCGTCACCGACGGGCTACAGCAGCGCTTCGGCGCCAGGCGCGTCATCGACACCCCGCTCGCCGAAGCCGGGATCGTCGGCACCGCGGTCGGACTCGCCCTCCGCGGCTACCGTCCCGTCGTCGAGATCCAGTTCGACGGCTTCGTCTACCCCGCCTTCGACCAGATCGTCTGCCAGGTCGCCAAGCTCCACTACCGCAGCAACGGACGCATCCGGATGCCATTGGTCATCCGCATCCCCTGGGCCGGCGGCGTCGGCGCCGCCGAGCACCATTCCGAGTCGCCCGAGGCGTACTTCGTGCATACGGCGGGCGTGCGCGTCGTGGCCGCCTCGAACCCGCAGGACGCCTTCGTGATGCTGCGGCAGGCCGTGGCATCCGAGGATCCCGTCGTCTTCTTCGAGCCCAAGCGCCTGTACCACTCGAAGGGGGAGGTGGATCTGGATGCCGACCTCGCCGACGCCCCGCCGATGCACCTCGCCCGCGTCGCCCGCGAGGGCACCGACGCGACGATCGTGACCTACGGCGCGCAGGTGCGGACGGCCCTCGACGCCGCGCTCGCCGTCGAGGCCGAGGGCATTTCGCTCGAAGTGATCGACCTGCGGTCGCTGTCGCCGATGGACATGAACACGGTGGCGGCATCCGTCCGCAAGACCGGTCGCGTCGTCGTGACGCACGAGGCCGCGCGCGAGGCGGGCGTCGGTGCGGAGCTCGTGGCGAGCATCACCGAGCAGTGCTTCGAGTACCTCGAGGCGCCCCCGCAGCGCGTCACGGGCCACGACATCCGTACCCGCCGTCGAAGCTCGAGAAGCATCACGTCCCGGATCTGGATCGGATCCTCTTCGCGGTGGATCGCGTCCTCGAACGGGGAGAGCAGGTTCGGCGATGATCGCGGAATTTCTGCTCCCCGACCTCGGCGAAGGACTCCCCGAAGCCGAGATCGTGCAGTGGCACGTGGCGGAGGGCGACACCGTCACGCTCAACCAGACGATCGCCGAGGTCGAGACGGCCAAGGCCATCGTCGAGATCCCCTCGCCGTACGCCGGAGTCGTGCACGGTCTGCACGCCGCCGCCGGAGACGTCGTCGAGGTCGGAGCGCCGCTGGTGTCCTTCGCGGTGGGGGCGGATGCCGGGACCTCGGCACCCGAGGGGCAGGCGACGGGGGATCGGGTGTCGGATCGGTCGGTGGGTGCGGACCGTCCTGCGGAGTTCGTGGCCGAGCACCCCACGGCCTCGGGACGGAGTGCCGCGGACGATCTCCGCACGACGGCACCGGGCGAGTCCGAGAACGCGCCCCGAACCTCGTCGGCTATGGTGCCGCCCCCGGCATCCGGGAATCGTCCGCGGCGGCGAGCGCGCGGCGGGGCGTCGCGGTCGTCGACGGTGACCACGCCGTACGGAGGCAGCGCCGCACGACGTGCTGCGCACCGGTCCCCCTCGACCTCCCGCTCGAGCGTCCCCCGCTCCACGCCCCCGGTCCGAAAGCTCGCGAAAGACCTCGGTGTCGACCTCGTGCTCGTGGCCGCCGCGCACCCCGGCGAGACGGTGACCCGCGTGCACGTCGAGGAGTTCGCGGCGCGCACGACATCCACGGCGGAATTCCCCGCGTCGACGGTCCCCCGACCGCGGCATCAGGGGCGCACGGTGCCGGTGCCGTGACTCCCGCGTCGACGGTCTCCCCGGCTGTCTCCACCGACCCGCGCGTCACACGGGTACCGATCCGCGGTGTCCGAAAGCACACCGCGGCGGCGATGGTCCAGAGTGCGTTCACCGCGCCGCACGCGACGACCTTCCTCACGCTCGACGTCACCGCGACGACGGAGCTGCTGGCATCCCTCAAGACCGATCGAGTCCTGGACGGGCACAGGATCGGCGTGCTCGCGATCGTCGCGAAGGCGGTGTGCCTCGCCCTCGGGCGCACGCCGGCGCTCAACGCGAAGTGGGACGAGGCGGCGGGCGAGATCATCGAGCATCACTACGTGAACCTCGGCATCGCGCGGCGACCGAACGCGGGCTGGTGGTGCCGGTGATCCCGGATGCCGACACCCTGCCGCTCGTCGACCTCGCCGACGCGATCGTCGAGCTCGCCGTGACCGCCCGCGCCGGACGTACCGCTGCGGCCGCGATGACCGGCGGCACGTTCTCGATCACGAACGTCGGGGTCTTCGGTGTGGATGCCGCACCCCGATCCTCACTCCGGGAGAGGCCGGGATCCTCGCCGTCGGAGCCGTGCGCCGCACCCCGTGGGAGCACCACGGCGAGATCGCCCTGCGCGACGTGCTGACCCTCAGCCTCTCGTTCGACCACCGGCTGGTCGACGGGGCCGAGGCGGCGCGATTCCTCACCGACGTCGCGGGCGTCCTCCGTGAACCCGGTCGCGCCTGCTGCTGCGCTGACCACTCGACTCGTCACCCGAAAAGGAGCCACCCCCGTGAGCATCGACAGTCAGCAGGCATTCACCGACGACGAGCGCGAGCTCGCCGGGATGGTGCGCGAATTCGCCGACGAGGTGATCGCCCCGCGCTCCTACGAGGCCGATCGCGCCCACGAGCTGCCGCTCGACATCGTCGCCCGGATGGGCGAGCTCGGCCTGTTCGGTCTGCCCTTCCCCGAAGACGTCGGCGGGCAGGGCGGCGACTACGCGGCCCTGTGCGTGGCGATCGAGGCGATCGCACGGGTCGACCAGTCGCTCGCGATCACCCTCGAGGCCGGAGTCGGGCTCGGCGCGATGCCGCTGTACCGGTACGGCTCCGTGGCGCAGAAGGAGCGCTATCTGCCCGATCTCGTCGCCGGACGTGCGCTCGCCGGCTTCGGACTGACCGAGGCCGAGGCCGGCAGCGACGCGGGCGCCACGCGCACGACGGCGCGGCTCGACGGCGACCACTGGGTGATCGACCGGATCGAAGCAGTTCATCACCAACTCCGGCACCGCGATCACCAGCTACGTCGCGGTCACCCGCGGTCACCGACCGTGCAGGCGATCGGCCCGAGATCTCGACCCTCCTCGTGCCGAGCGGCACCCCGGGGTTCACGGTCGGACCCGCGTACGACAAGGTCGGCTGGAACGCGTCCGACACGCACCCGCTCACCTTCGACGGCGCACGGGTGCCGGCCGAGAACCTGCTCGGCGAGCGCGGCCAGGGGTTCAAGAACTTCCTGCGCACGCTCGACGAGGGGCGGGTCGCGATCGCCGCACTCGCCACCGGGGCGGCCGAGGGATGCCTGGAAGCGGCCGTCGACTATGCGCGCAGCCGCACGGTCTTCGGCGAGCGCCTGTCGACGAGGCAGAACGTGCAGTTCGTCCTCGCCCGGATGCACGCCCGCGTCCACACGGCCCGCCTCGCGTGGGTGCATGCGGCCCGCCTGTGCGACGCCGGAAAGCCGTTCGCGGTGGATTGCCGCGGTGGCGAAGATGACCGCGAGCGACGCCGCGATGGCGAACGCCCGCGGCAACGGCTTCATGAACGAATACCCGGTCGCGCGACACTACCGCGACTCGAAGATCCTGGAGATCGGCGAGGGCACCACCGAGGTGCAGCTCATGGTGATTTCGCGGGCGCTCGGGCTCGCCGGGAGTACCGTTACGGCATGATCGCGCAGCGGGGCCTGTTTCTGGAGGAGTTCGTCGTCGGTGAGCGCTACGCACATCGCCCCGGGCGCACCGTCACCGACGCCGACAACGTGCTGTTCACGACGCTGACGATGAACACGCAGGCCCTCCACCTGGATGCCGCGTACTCGGCGACCCAGCCGTTCGGGCGACCGCTGGTGAACTCGATGTGGACGCTCTCGACGCTCGTGGGTCTCTCGGTCGCGCAATTGACGCAGAGCACCCTCGTGGCGCAGCTGGGGCTCACCGACGTCAGCTTCCCGGCGCCGCTGTTCGTCGGAGACACCCTGACGGCCGAGACCGAGGTCGTGTCGGTGCGGCCGTCGGCCTCGCGCCCGGGGCAGGGCGTGGTGGTGCTCGCGCACACCGGCCGGTCGCAGAACGACGAGGTCGTGGCCACGGCGACCCGCACGGTGCTCGTCTGGTCGCAGGAGGCGGGGGCGTGAGCTTCGACCTCGGCCCCGCGCTGCTGTTCGTGCCGGGCGACCGTCCGGAGCGCCTCGCCAAGGCCCCTCGACCGCGCGGATGCCGCGATCCTCGACCTTGAGGACGCCGTCGCCGTGCACGCCAAGACGCTGGCGCGCGAGGCGATGATCGCCGCCGACCCCGACCCCGACCGTGTCATCGTGCGGGTGAACGCCCCCGACACGCCGGACTTCGCGCGCGATCTCGCCGCGCTCGCGCAGACCCGGGTGCGGCGCGTGATGGTCGCCAAGGCCGAGTCCGCGGCATCCCTCGCTCCGCTCGCGGGCCAGGAGGTCGTCGCACTGTGCGAGACGGCGCGCGGAGTGGTCGCGGCGGAGGAGATCGCCGCGTATCCGTCCGTCGTCGCGCTGATGTGGGGAGCGGAAGACCTCGTCGCGAGCATGGGCGGCACCTCCAGCCGGCGCGCCGACGGCGGCTACCGCGACGTCGCGCGCCTCGCTCGCGCGCGCGTGCTGCTCGCGGCGGCTGCGGCGGGGAAAGCGGCGATCGACGCGGTGCACATCGACATCGATGACGTCGACGGGCTCACGGAGGAGGCTCGGGATGCCGCGGCCTCGGGGTTCGCGGCGACCGCGTGCATCCACCCGGGGCAGGTCGCGGCGATCCGTCGGGCGTACATGCCGTCGGCGGCGGATCTCGCGTGGGCGCGCGTGTGCGGGAGGCCGCGGGCGCCGAGCGCGCCGCATTCCGGTACGAGGGCCGGATGATCGACGAACCGATCCTGCGGCATGCGCGCACGCTGCTGCGACGCGCCGGGGAGTGACGCCCGCGTTCAGTGGGCGACGCCGGCGTACGCCAGCATCTCCCACGCGTCGCCGTCGAGGCGGAACACCGTGGCGGAGCAGTTCGGCAGCCGCTCGCCGACCCGCGGGTACTCGCCGTCGGTCGCGAACATGATGACCTCGCGGATCAGGGCCCCGTGGGCCACCGCGATGACGTCGGACGCCGTCCGGCGTCTCGGGCGACGACCTCCGCGATCGCGGCGAGCGTGCGCTCGCGCACCGCGGGCCAGGTCTCCGCTCCCGGCACCTCGGCCGCGTGCCACGGTCCGTAGGCCGCGGAGAAGGCCGCGGCATCCATTCCCTCGGCCTCGCCGTACGAGCGCTCGCGCAGTCCGGGGAGGCGGCGCGACACGGTGGTGCCGAGGGCTGCGGCGATGGCGTCGGCGGTCTCGGCGGCGCGCGACAGGTCACTGGAGACGACCACGACGTCGCGGCCGACGAGGTCGGCGGCGAGGGTGTCGGCGAGCTCGCGCGCCTGCGCACGGCCGGTGTCGTTGAGAGGGATGTCGGTCGAGCCCTGGACGCGTCCGCCGGCGTTCCAGTCGGTCTCGCCGTGGCGTACGAGGGTGAGGATCGTCACGTCTCGAGCCTACCCGCGCGACCGCGGCCGGGACCGGGGGGGCGGGATGCGCGCGGCCCGCCGCGGCGCTGCTTCGCTCGGGTCGGTAGCAGCGCTTCCGCGTCAGAGCAGTCCCGGCAGGCGCTCGGCGAAGGCCGCGAGCACCTCGCTGGTCCCCGCGTCGATCTTGACGACCGCGCGCTGATCGGCACGGGTGACACCGCGATTGACGATGACGACCGGCAGGCGTCAGGCGCCGCGCGCGTTCGACCAGACGGATGCCGGAATTCACCACGAGCGACGACCCCGCCACCACGAGCGCCTCGCTCGCGTGCACGAGCTGCTCGGCCTCGCGGAACTTCTCGACGGGGATGTACTCGCCGAAGAACACCACGTCGGGCTTGAGGGTGCCGCCGCACACGGAGCACACCGGCACGACGAAGCCCTCGGCCGACGCCGGCGTCACATCGCCGTCGGGGCCCAGCTCGACGTTCTCGGGCAGGGCGATCCAGGGGTTGTCGGCCTCGACGCGCGCCGCGAGGTCGCGACGGTCGAACACCTGTCCGCAGTGCAGGCACCCGACGCGGCGCATCGTGCCGTGCAGTTCGACGACGCGGTGGCTGCCGGCACGCACGTGCAGGCCGTCGACGTTCTGCGTGACGACGCCGGTGGAGACGCCGCGTTCTCGAGTGCGGCGAGCGCGCGGTGCCCGGAATTCGGCTCGGCCGCGGCGAAGGCCTTCCACCCGAGGTGACTGCCCACCCAGTAGCGGCGGCGCGCGTCGACGCTGGAGAGGAACTGCTGGGCCGTCATCGGCGTGCGGGTCGGGGCGCCCTTGCCGCGATAGTCGGGGATGCCCGAGTCGGTCGACACCCCGGCGCCGGTGAGGACGGCCAGACGGCGTCCGGCGAGCACCTCGACCGCGCGATCGATGGATGCCAGGGTCTCGGCATCCTTCGTCGTGTCGGTCATGCGCACCTCCGTCCGATCGAGTCTAGGACCGGACGCCTGGCAGAGTGGGACGATGCCCGTCATCCCGATCGACTCCGCCGACGACCCGCGCCTCGCCGACTACCGCGACCTCACCGACGTGTCGCTGCGCCGCGTCGCCGAGCCCGCGGGCGGCCTGTACATCGCGCGGAGTCGTCCAAGGTGCTCGAGCGTGCCCTCCGCGCCGGCCACCGCCCGCGTTCGGTGCTCGTGCAGCAGAAGTTCCTCGCCGACGCTCTCGCGCTGGTCGGACCGGATGCCGAGGTGTACGTCGTCCCGGCCGAGATCGCCGAGCGGGTCACGGGGTACACCGTGCACCGGGGGCTGTTGGCCTCCATGCATCGCCCCGCCCGGCATCCGTGGAGGACGTCGTCGCCGGTGCGCGGCTCGTCGTCGTCCTGGAGGACATCGTCGACCACACGCAACGTCGGTGCGGCGTTCCGCTCGGCGGCGGCTCTCGGGCCGATGCTCGGTGCTGGTGACGCCGCGCTGCGCCGACCCGCTGTACCGCCGCAGCGTCCGGGTCAGCATGGGCACGGTGTTCCAGGTGCCGTGGACGCGGCTGCCCGAGTGGTCGGAGGCGGCGCCCGCTCCTGCACGCCGCCGGGCTGCACCTCGCCGCCCTCGCGCTCTCGGACGACGCGGTCACGCTCGACGCCTTCTCGGCCGCGGGGCACGAGCGGGTCGCTCTGCTGCTCGGAGCCGAGGGAGACGGCCTCAGTCGCGGTGCGCTGGCGGCCGCCGACACCGTCGTGACGATCCCGATGGCCGGGGGGCGTGGACTCCCTCAACGTCGCCGCCGCGAGCGCCGTGGCGCTGTGGGAGTTGGGGCGAGGGCGGCGCTGAGGGCGGTTCAGACCTGCGTCCCCCGCGAAGCCCCCCGGGTCGATGCCCGGGGCGAGCGTGATCACGGGCAGCGGCTCGGGGCGCTTGGGCGTGACGTGGTCGCCGGACGACTGGTGGCGGAGCCGGCGCAGCACCCACGGCACGAGGTACGCGCGCGCCCACACCAGGTCTTTCTCGCGCGCTTCGCGCCACGTGGTGGGGGAGAGGGCTTCGGGCTGCATGGGTTGGAGATCGTTCGGCACGTTCAGGGCGCGCAGCACCATGCGCGCGACCTCGTGGTGGCCGAGCGTGTTGTAGTGCAGGCGGTCGTCGTCGAAGAAGCGCATGTCCTGCACCTCTTTCAGCCCCCACTGGTCGGCGACGATGCAGTCGTAGCGGTCGGCGATCGCGCGGATGTTCTCGTTGTAGATCGCGACCTTCCCCCGGATGCCGCGGAACACCGGGGTGAACTCGGTGTCGATGCCCGTGAACACCACGAGCGTGGCCCCGCCGCCGCGCAGGCGCACCACGGCATCCTCGAACTGCTGCGCGACGGCGTCGGGGTCGGTGCCGGGGCGGATCACGTCGTTGCCGCCGGCCGAGAACGTGACGAGATCGGGATTCAGAGCGAGGGCCGGCTCGATCTGATCGGCGACGATCTGCCCGATGAGCTTGCCGCGGACGGCGAGGTTGGCGTACGCGAAGTCGTCGACCTGGGATGCCAGCACCTCGGCGACACGGTCGGCCCAGCCGCGGTGGCCGCCGTCGGGCAGCGGGTCGCCGATCCCTCGGTGAACGAGTCGCCCAGGGCGACGAGACGGCGCCAGGGGTGCGGGCCGGGGTTGTCGGACGCGGACGGGGCGGCGGGCGAGTGCGGATCGAGTGTCATCGAAACCTCCACCATCAGGCTAACCCCGCCCCCCGACACGGCAAGGGCTGCCCCGCCCGCCCGCCCTGCCCCTCCCCGCCCAGCCCCCCTCGCGGCGAGACCCCCCACCGCCCCTCGCGATAAACGGCATCCACGGCGAAACACGAGGCGGCGGCGCGTTTCTCGTCGCCGATCGCGTTTATCGCTGATGGTGTCGCGGAACCCTCCCCAGACGGCCACCGCACCCCCGCGCGTTCGCCTATCGTTGATGTTCGCGCTCGTGAGGGAGGAGGTTCGAGCTGGAGGAACAGGCTCGCACCCCCGAGGGGTTCTCTGGCGACGAGGGCACCGAACCGCACTTCGGCTCCTTCGCCGCCGAGCACCTGTCGCCCTCGTTCCCGCAACGCGCGCCCTGGGGAACCGCGCAGCGCCTGCGAGCGTGGCAGGCCGAGGCGCTGGATCAGTACTTCGGCTCCGACGGACCCGACGGGGTCGGCAAGGGCCCCCGCGACCTTCCTCGCCGCCGCCACCCCCGGCGCCGGCAAGACGACGTTCGCCCTCCGCCTGGCATCCGAGCTCATGCGCCGCCGCGTCGTCGACCGCATCGTCGTCGTGGCCCCCACCGAGCACCTCAAGACCCAGTGGGCCGAGGCCGGTGCGCGGGTCGGCATCCGCCTCGATCCGTCATTCTCCAACCGGCACGCCACGCCGTCGCGGCAGTACCACGGCGTCGCGGTCACCTACGCCCAGGTCGCGGTGAAGGCCGAAGTGCACCAGCGTCTGACGATGGATGCCAGGACCCCTGGTGATCCTCGACGAGGTGCACCACGGCGGCGACGCGCTCAGCTGGGGCGATGCGCTCCGCGAAGCCTACGGTCGTGCGACCCGTCGCCTGTTGTTGTCGGGGACCCCCGTTCCGCAGCGACACCGCGCCCATCCCGTTCGTCGAGTACCACCCGAACGCCAAGGGCATCCGCCTCTCGCGCACCGACTACGCCTACGGCTACCGGCGCGCGCTCGACGACGGCGTCGTCCGGCCCGTGTTCTTCCTCGTGTATGCCGGGCAGATGCGCTGGCGCACCAAGGCCGGGGAAGAGATGGAGGCCCAGCTCGGCCAGGACAACACCAAGGACATCACGTCGCAGGCCTGGCGCACCGCGCTCGACCCGAACGGCGACTGGATCCCCGCGGTCCTCCGCTCTGCCGATCGCCGTCTCACCGAGGTGCGGGAGACGGTTCCGGATGCCGGTGGCCTGGTCATCGCCACCGACCAGACCGCCGCGCGTGCCTACGCCATGATCCTCGAGGACATCAGCGGCGAGAAGGTCACCGTCGTGCTGTCCGACGAGGCTGAGGGCCTCGGGCCGCATCGAGACGTTCTCGAAGGGCACGAGCCGCTGGATGGTCGCCGTCCGCATGGTGTCCGAAGGCGTCGACGTGCCGCGCCTCGCCGTCGGCGTGTACGCCACCAGCGCCTCCACCCCGCTCTTCTTCGCCCAGGCCATCGGCCGTTTCGTGGCGCGCCCGCCGGCGCGGCGAGACCGCGAGCGTGTTCCTGCCCAACGTGCCGCCGCTCCTCGCCCTCGCCGGCGAGATGGAGGCGCAGCGCGACCACGCCCTCGACCGCGACAGCGACGCGGACGACCAGTGGAACGCCGAAGAAGACCTGATGGATGCCGCCGAGCGCGAGGACAAGGCATCCGACGCACTCGAGCAGGAGTTCGAGTACCAGGCGCTCGGATCCCTCGCCCACTTCGACCGCGTGCTGTTCGACGGGCAGGAGTTCGGCCAGCTCGCGGTGCCGGGAACCATCGAGGAGGAGGAGTTCCTCGGCATCCGGGCCTTCTGGAACCCGAGCAGGTGCACGAGGTGCTCATGACCCGCGCCTCGCGCCAATCGCGGCACCGGTCGTCGCGCGAGGCGAAGGAGAAGGCGAGCGGAGAGGAGCCGCCAGAGCGTCAAGGACGGCGGGCTGCCGCAACCGCTGCACCGCACGCTCAAGGAGCAGCGGCAGCTGCTCAACAGCCTCGTCGGGCTCTACGCCCGACAGACCGGCGAGGCCCACGGCCTCGTGCACGCCGAGCTCCGGCGCATCTGCGGCGGACCCGCCGTCTCCCACGCTACCGTCGCGCAGTTGCAGGCGCGCATCGAGGTGCTGCGCAAACGCGTCCGGTCCTGACCTGCACCCCGCGTTTCACGGCCCCGAAATGCTGGCATCCGTGCCCTGGAATCCGCGTGTTCGCGGGCTTCGGAGGCCCGAAATGCTGTCAGTATCGGCCCGACGCGCCCGGGCGCGGCGATCGGGCCGCCTAACGTGGGGGCGACCGAAGGAGAACCGTGACGATCGCCGCCACACCCACTGACCGCGACCGACGCCGCTGGGCGCGCTATCTCGTCGACGAACGCGCCGAAGCGCGCGTGTACCGCGACCTCGCCAGCCGCCGCACGGGCGAGGAGCGCGAGATCCTCCTCGCGCTCGCCGAGCCGAGGGGCGTCACGAGCAGCACTGGATCGACCTCCTCGGCGACACCCCGCAGCGACTGCCCCGTCCCGGCATCGGCACGACGCTGCTCGCCTGGATGGCACGGCCGCTTCGGCTCGATCTTCGTTCTCGCCCTCGCCCAGAACGCCGAGGCCCGCTCGCCGTACGCTGACGAGCCGTACGCGACCGCGCAGATGGCCGCCGACGAGCAGGTGCACCACGAGGTCGTGCGCGGCCTCGCGGCCCGCGGACGCCGCCGGCTGTCCGGAACCTTCCGCGCCGCGGTGTTCGGCGCGAACGACGGCCTCGTCTCCAACCTGGCGCTCGTGATGGGCATCGGGGCGACGGGTGTGGCTCCGGGCTTCGTTCTCTTCAGCGGCATCGCCGGCCTCCTCGCCGGCGCGCTGTCGATGGGCGCGGGCGAGTTCGTGTCGGTGCGCTCGCAGCGCGAGCTGCTCGAGGCTACCGAAGAGAGCGACTACGCCGACGCGGCGATTCCGCATCTCGACCTGGATGCCAACGAGCTCGCGCTCGTGTACCGCACGCGCGGCATGGACCCCGACGACGCGCTCGCGAAGGCGCGCGAGGTGGTCACCGCGGCCCAGGCCGGCACCGCGCCCGCCGCGGCAGCCCCGGGGGAGTCGGCGCACGAGGTCGTCGGCAGCGCCTGGGGGGCGGCCCTGTCGAGCTTCCTTTTCTTCGCCTCGGGCGCGATCATCCCGGTGATCCCGTGGCTGTTCGGCCTGAGCGGACTCGGGGCCGTCGCCCTGGCGCTCGCGCTCGTGGGCGTCGCCCTCGTCGGCACGGGCGCGATGGTCGGGCTGCTGTCGGGCGCCTCGCCGCTGAAGCGCGGTCTGCGTCAGCTCGCGATCGGCTTCGGCGCCGCAGCCGTGACGTACGTGCTGGGGCTGTTGTTCGGAGTGTCCGCGGCCTGACGCCCCGGCATCCGCCGCCGCTGCGCCATCCGCCCTCCGTGCTGCGCCCTGCGCCATCCGCCGTCCGCCCTGCGCCCCTCTCTTCCGCGATAAACGCGATTTACGACGAGAAACGGGCCGACACCGCGTTTTCTCGTCGTGGATCGCGTTTATCGCAGGATGCTGAGCGGCACCGAGCCCACTTGCAACGCACGCTCAGCCGCCACTCGCGCGCACCGCCCCTTGCCCCTCGCGCGCACCGCCCCTCGCGCTCAGCCGCGCCTCGCGCGCGCCCCGCACCGCGCGCGCACCGCCTCGCGCGCAACCGCGCCTCGCGGCCGTGCTGCCGCAGGGTCGGCGTCAGCCGCTGCTCGCGGCGACCCGCGCGGCCTCGCGCACCGCCGACGTGTTCTTGCGGCCCGCGCGAGAACCTGCGAGCTTCGCGGCGATGTGCTGCGCGACCGTCACCGGCTCGTACAGCTCGGGCGACTCGCGCGACGCGAAGTGCGGCAGCACCCCGACCACCGCGTCGGCGTTGCCGTCGTGGAAGAACGCCGCCGAGCGACGGCGCTCGATGGTCCCGTCGATCACCGGTGGCTTCACCCGGTGCAGGGTCGAGAGCCACTTGTCGTTCGTGAGCCGCGCCGCGACGTCGCCGATGTTGACCAGCAGCGCCCCCTCGGCGGGCATGACGTCGTTCCACGACCCGTCGAGCCCCAGCACCTGCAGCCCCGCACCCGGTCGGCCCACAGCACCGTGACGAGACCGAAGTCGGTGTGCTCGCCCCATGCCCGTGAGCTCGGCCCCGAGCTCGATGGAACCCGGCGGCAGCGCGTAGTTGTTCATCCGCAGCACGTCGATCGAGTGATCCGTCAGCGCATCGAAGTAGTCGTCGGGCACCCGTAGTGCGGCGGCGAACACCCGCGTCAGCGTCTGCGCTACGCGCCGCGCCTCGTCGAAGTACCTCTCCACGGCGCCGCGGAAGGCGGGCACGGCATCCGGCCAGGTGTTCTCGGCGTAATCCGCCGCGGGTCGCCGTCGTGCCGGCGTACTCCCGCCACGACGTGCCCACGTTGAACGCCTCGAAGAAGTCGTTCATCCGGGTCACCGGGTCGATGCCGAGGCTGTAGCTCAGCGACTCGCTCTTCGGCGGGGTGTACCCGCGGTTCTCGGCTGCCGGGCGCACGGAGGCCTTCTTGGTATCCAGGGGCAGACCGAAGAACGCGTCGAGCGCCTCCTCGAGGTCGATCAGGGCGGCATCGGGGATGCCGTGCCCCACGATCTGCATGAACCCCACCGTCCGGCAGGCGTGGTCGACGGCGGCGACGACGGCCGCGCGGGCCGCCTCGGGACCGCGGCCGACCCACGCGGAGATGTCGATGGTGGGAACGTGGAACCGGTACATGTGGCATCCATCCTGCCGGGATGCCTCGACGCTAGACCCGCGATGTCACGGCGGCGTTTCGCTGGTGTCACGGTCGCGCCCGGACGTGCGGATCCGGCCGGGAACGACGAAGGCCCCGGACGGATCCGGGGCCTTCGATCTGTGCGCGAGGGGGGACTTGAACCCCCACGCCCTATACGGGCACTAGCACCTCAAGCTAGCGCGTCTACCTATTCCGCCACCCGCGCATGTGGGTGATCGTCGCTTTCGCAACGAAGAACGACATTACCACGCCCGACGCCGCGCCTCGAACCGAGGTCCGTCCCGGGCGCGTTCCCCCGGTGGGCGGATACGAACGCATTCACCGCCCCGGTACGGTAGTGCGCATGCCCGAGCACGATGCCGACCTGCCCGAGGTCGCCCGCGTCGCGGCCGATCTCATCCGATTCGACACCACGAACTTCGGCGGCGGCCGTTCCCGCGGCGAGCGCGAGGCCGCCGAGTACGCCCGGCGCCTACCTCGAGGCGCTCGGTCTCGAGACCGAGTACTACGAGCCGGTCGCGCGCCGCACGAACGTGTGCGCACGCGTCCCGGGCCGGAATCGCGACAAGCCCGCGCTCGTGCTGCACGGTCACCTCGACGTCGTGCCCGCCGTGGCGGAGGACTGGAGCGTCGATCCCTTCGCGGGCGAGATCCGCGACGGCGTCCTGTGGGGCCCGCGGCGCGGTCGACATGAAGGACATGGATGCCATGATCCTCACCCGCCGTGGCCGACGTGCTGCGGGCGGGGGAGCAGCCCGAGCGCGACATCATCGTCAACGTTCTTCGCCGACGAGGAGAACGGCGGCGTGGAAGGCTCTTCGCTCGTCGTCCGTGACCGCCCGGAGTGGTTCGCGGGGGCGACGGAGGCGATCAGCGAGGTCGGCGGCTACTCGATCTCGGTCGAGGACCGGCGCGCGTACCTGCTGCAGGTGGGCGAGAAGGCTCTGCTGTGGATCAAGCTCGTGGCGCGGGGGGCGCGCCGGTCATGGCAGCGCTCTGCACCCCGACAACGCGGTCACCGCGGTGGCCGAAGCCGTCGCCGCCCTCGGGCGCACGCGGTGGCCCGTCCGGCTGACCGACACCACGACGCAGCTGCTCGCCGGCCTGGCCGACCTGACCAGCGCGGGCACCGACGACCCCGACGCCCTCGCGCTGCGCACCGGCGCGGCATCCGGGTTCCTGCGCTCGACGCTGCGGACGACGACCAACCCCACGAGGCTCACCGCCGGCTACAAGCACAACGTCATCCCCGACCGCGCCGAGGCGCTGATCGACGTGCGCGTGCTCCCCGGCACGGAAGAGGCGGCCCTCGCCGACATCCGCCGCATCGTCGGTCCCGACATCGAGGTCGAGATCGTCCACGGCGACATCGGGCTGGAGGTGCCGTTCTCGGGCGACCTCGTGGATGCCATGGTGTCCCAGCTCGGACGGCACGACCCCGGGGTCCCCGTGATCCCGTATCTCATGGGCGGGGGCACCGACAACAAGGCCCTCGCGGCCCTCGGAATCTCCGGTTACGGGTTCGCGCCGTTGCGACTCCCGTCCGACCTCGACTTCACCGGGATGTTCCACGGTGTCGATGAGCGCGTCCCCGTCGACGCGCTCGAGTTCGGTCGTCGAGTTCTCGCCGACCTCATCCGGACGTACTGAAGGACTCCATGCACATCTTCGAGGTCATCATCCTCGGGCTTCGTCCAGGGCCTGACCGAGTTCCTCCCCATCTCCTCCAGCGCGCACCTGCGCATCGTGGGAGAGTTCCTGCCGTCGCAGACCGACCCGGGTGCGACGTTCACCGCGATCACCCAGATCGGCACCGAACTGGCGGTGCTGATCTACTTCCGCAAGAAGATCGCCCGCGTCGTCTCCCGCTGGTTCGGCTCCCTCACCGGGCGGGTGCCCCGCAACGATCCCGACGCCCGGATGGGCTGGCTCGTCATCCTCGGCACGATCCCGATCGGTCTCGCCGGATTCCTGCTGCAGAGCCTCATCCGCGACAACTTCCGCAGCCTCTGGATCACCGCGGTCGTGCTGATCGTCTTCGGCATCCTGCTCGGGATCGCCGACCACTACGGCAGACGCCGCCGCGACCTCGACGACCTCACCTACCCGCACGGCATCGCCTTCGGCGTCGCGCAGGCCCTCGCCCTGGTCCCCGGTGTCTCGCGCTCGGGAGCCACCACCACCCTCGGACGGGCGCTCGGGTACAAGCGCACCGCGGCGGCGGAGTACTCGTTCCTCCTGGCGGTGCCCGCGGTGTTCGTCAGCGGCTTTTACGAGCTGTACAAGAGCTTCGATGAGGGCACCGGCCCGTACGACCTGGGCGAGACCGCCCTGGCCACGGTCATCGCCTTCGTCGTCGGCTACCCTCGTGATCGCGTTCCTCATGCGCTACCTCCAGCGCGGCAGCTTCCTGCCCTTCGTGATCTACCGCGTCGCCCTCGGCATCCTGATCATGGTGCTGCTCGTCCTCGGTGTCATCCCCGCCGTCTCCACCGTCATCACCAGCTGAGCCGGGAAACCACGAAGGCGCCGTCCCCCGGGGCGGCGCCTTCGTCGTCGTCTCAGCGACGCGGAGGGTCGTCGCGTCCGGGCTTGGCGGGCCCCGTCGCCGCCGCGGCGCAGGTACCGCTCGAACTCCTGAGCGATCGCGTCGCCGGACGCCTCGGGCGAGTCCCACGTGTCGCGGGTCTGTTCGAGCTGGTGGATGTAGTCGCTCATCTCCTCGTCGTCGGCCGCGGCGGCGTCGATCGACGCTTCCCACGCGACGGCCTCGGCGGCGAGCTCGCCGCGCGGCACGACGATGCCGGTGACGGCCTCGAGCCGATCCAGCAGCGCGAGCGTCGCCTTGGGCGAGGGCGTGTGGCCGGCGACGTAGTGCGGCACGCTGGCCCACAGGCTCGCGGTCGGGATGCCGACGCGTTCGGCCGCGTCGCCGAGGGCGCTGAGGATTCCCACGGGCCCTTCGTAGAGGCTCCGCTCCAGCCCGAGCGACTGTCGCACGGCGTCGTTGTCGCTGCCCGCGAAGACCGAGATCGGCCGGGTGTGCGGCACGTCGGACATCATCGAGCCGAGCGCGACGAATCCGGAGACGTCTTCGCGCAGAGCCACGTCGATGAACTCGGCCGCGAAGGCCTGCCACGCCCGGGCCGGCTCCACGCCGACGAGGAGCCAGATCTCGGGGTCGTCGGTGCGGTGGGTGGGCCGCAGCAGCGTCGCCTCGGGCCACGTGAGGGTGCGCCGGCCCTCGGCATCCAGGCCGACCTGTGGCCGCGTGTACTGGTAGTCGAAGTAGAGCTCGGGGTCCACGGAGTGCACGACCTCGTACTCGGAGCTCTGCCGCAGCATCGACGTGGCGGCCGAGGCCGCCTCCCCCGGCGTCGTTCCAGCCGTCGAAAGCGGCGACGATGATCCGGCGACCGCGACCCAGTGCGTCCACGCAACCTCCTCTGCCCCTGCGGGGCTGGATATCCAGGATAGGCGCATGCGCCCGACCGAGCGCGAGGCGGCCCCCGGGACGCTCGATACGATGGAACGATGACTTCTTCCGTCCCGCCGCCGTCCTGTGGGACATGGACGGCACCCTGGTCGACACCGAGCCGTACTGGACGACGGCCGAGACCCCCCTGGTGGAGCGGTTCGGCGGCACCTGGACGCACGCGCAGGCGCTCGGCATGGTCGGACTCGCGCTGGAGGACTCGGCCCGGCTTCTGCAGAACGCCGGTGTGCCGTGGGGCGTCGACGAGATCATCGCCTACATGACCGACGACGTCATGCGCCGCCTCGCGACCGAGGGCGTGCCCTTCCGGCCCCGGGGCGCGCGAGCTGCTCGGCGACCTTCGACGCGCCGGGGTGAAGACCGCGCTGGTGACCATGTCGATGCGACGCATGGCCCTGTCGGTCGTCGACCTCATCGACTTCCCGGCCTTCGACGTCGTCGTGGCGGGCGACGACGTCGAGCGGCCGAAGCCGTTCCCCGACCCGTACCTCCAGGCATCCGCCGCTCTCGGCGTCGACATCGCCGCGACCGTCGCGATCGAGGACTCGCCCAACGGGCTGCGCTCGGCCGTCGCCAGCGGTGCGGTGACGCTCGGCGTGCCGCTGATGGTGCCGCTCGACGGCGTCGGCGCGCACGCGCTCTGGCCCACGCTCGAAGGACGCACCACCGCCGATCTCGCGGCGCTGCACGCCACCCACGCTTCCCCCACCGCACCCACACGCAGGAGACCCGATGAGCGAGACCCCGCACCTGAGCGGACCCTTCCGGGTCGGCGACCGCGTGCAGCTGACCGGGCCGAAGGGGCGGATGCACACCATCACGCTCCGCGAGAACGGCGAGCTGCACACCCACAACGGCGTGCTCAAGCACGAACTGCCTCGTCGACCAGCCCGACGGCAGCGTCGTCACCAACAGCGCCGGGCACGACTACCTCGCCCTGCGTCCGCTGCTGCGCGATTTCGTGATGTCCATGCCGCGCGGTGCCGCGATCGTGTACCCGAAGGATGCCGCGCAGATCTCGCGCAGGCCGACGTCTTCCCCGGGGCGACCGTCGTCGAGGCCGGCGTCGGCTCGGGCGCGCTCTCGCTGTGGCTCCTGCGGGCGATCGGCCCTCCGGGCGCCTGCTGTCGTTCGAGCGCCGCGAGGAGTTCGCCGAGGTCGCGCGCGCCAACGTCGAGACGTTCCACGGCGAGCTGCCGGCGACCTGGGAGGTCGTCGTGGGCGATCTCGTCGAGAGCCTCCCGGATGCCGTCGCCCCGGCATCCGTCGATCGCGTCGTGCTCGACATGCTCGCGCCGTGGGAGTGCATCGACGCCGCAGCCGACGCGCTGACCCCCGGCGGCGTGGTGCTCTGCTACGTCGCCACCGCCACGCAGCTCAGCCGGGTCGCGGAGTACATCCGCGCCACGGGGCTGTTCACCGACCCGGATGCCAGCGAGACCATGGTGCGCGGGTGGGCACGTCGAAGGGCTCGCGGTGCGCCCCGACCACCGCATGGTCGCCCACACCGGCTTCCTCCTCACCGCCCGCCGTCTCGCCCCCGGGGCCGTCCCGCCCGAGGTCAAGCGCCGCGCGTCGAAGTCGAGCTACGGCGATGAGGACGTCGAGCTGTGGACCCCCGGCGCCGTCGGCGACCGCGAGATCACCGACAAGAATCTGCGCAAGCGCATCCGCGAGGCGCAGAAGGCCGCCGACGGCGTGCGACGCCGCGGAGGCGCCGGGTCCGAGGCGGCAGAGGCGCCCGACGCGAACGCCTAAACTGATCCGGTGCGCAGACTCCCCGCCCTCGTCGCCGTGACCGCTCTGGCCGGACTCGGTCTCGTCGGATGCTCGGCATCCCCCGACGCGTCGTGCCCCACGCCCACCGACAGTGCGATCGCCGACGTCGTGCAGGCCGACGGTGCGTTCGGCTCCGCGCCGGACGTCACGCTGCGTTCGCCCTTCCTGCCGTCGCAGGCGGGGACGCAAACACTCGTCCAGGGCGACGGCCAGCGCATCACCGCCGACGGCCAGCTCGCCCTCGTCGAGGTCACCGTTGTTCAACGCGGCCACGGGAGACCGACTGGTCGGGACGAAGTACCAGGCCGACCTGGCCACGGCGACGCCGCTGCCGAGCCTCACGCGGTCGATCCCGCAGATCGCCCCGCTCCTGCACTGCGTCGCCGAGGGGTCGCGTGTGGCCGTCGCCCTCCCCGGTTCCGACCTCGGCGCCCAGGGTGCTCAGGCCCTCGGCGTGGGCGAGGGCGAGGGTGCCGTCTTCGTGTTCGATGTGCGCAAGGTCTTCCTGCCCGCCGCGAACGGCGCCGACCAGTACAACGCCGACTCGGGCATGCCGTCGGTGGTGCGTGCGCCCGACGGCCGCCCCGGAGTGGTCATCCCGGCGGCGATGAGCCCACCGCGGTGCGCACGCAGACGATCAAGAAGGGCGACGGTGACCAGGTCGGCGCCGATTCGTCGGTCATCATCCACCAGCTGGGCGTCGCCTGGGGCGCCACCACCACCTTCGCCTCGACGTGGGAGAGTGGTGCGCCCGGACAGGCGACGGTCTCGAGCCTTCCTCCGGCGCTGGCGTCGGCCCTCGAGGGCCAGACGGTCGGTTCGCAGGTGCTCGTCGTCGTCCCCGCCGACCAGACGCAGGCCGACCAGCAGACGCTGCGCGCCCCGGCCCGACAAGGCGCTGGTCTACGTCGTCGACATCCTCGGCGTCGTCGGCTGACGCGACACCGTCGCGCCTAGGATGGGCGGGTGCCCGCCACCCCGTCCCGACCCGCTCCCGAGGAGCGTCTGGTCAACCTCGTCGTCGCCCTCATGGCGACCGAGCAGGGGCTGACCAAGGACACGATCCTCTCCTCGGTGCGGGGGTACCGGGAGCAGTACGACGCGGGAGCCTCGAAAGATGCGCTCGAGAAGATGTTCGAGCGTGACAAAGAGAGCCTGCGCGGGCTCGGCATCCCCATCGAGACCATCGGCGACCGTGCCGACCCCGAGGATCTGCGCGAAGCCCGCTACCGCGTCCCCACCGCCGAGTACGCCCTCCCGGATGACATCTCGTTCAGCCCCGCCGAGGTCGCGCTGCTGAACATCGCCGGCAGCGTGTGGGGGAGCGAGTCGCTCTCGTCCGACGCCCGCAGCGGTCTGCGGAAGATCCGCGCCCTCGGCATCCCGGTCGACGAGCCGATTCATCGGCTACGCGCCGAGGATCCGGGCGAGGGATGCCGCCTTCCCGGCGCTGCAGCGCGCGATCGAGCAGTGCCGTGTGGTGACGTTCAGCTATCTGCGTCCCGGTGACCCGCGCTCGCGCGAGCGCCGCATCCGGCCCCTCGCCCTGCTGGAGTACGAGGCCCGATGGCATGTGTTCGGCTTCGACCTGACGATGGATGCCGAGCGCACGTTCCTGCTGTCGCGGATCGTCGGCGACGTGTCCGTGACGCGCGAGCGATTCGACGAGGCGCTGCGACACGGTGCGGGGGACCGGGCGCTCGCGGGGCTCGAAGCGGTCGCCCGGCGTCAGCGCGCCCTCCTCGAGGTGCATCCCGGCACGGAGGCAGCTCTCCGGCTGTCGCGTCGCGCCGAGGCCGCGCCGCAGGGCATCGTCGTTCCCTACGTCGATCTGCACGTCTTCGCCGACGAGCTGGCATCCTACGGTCCCGAGGTCCGTGTGGTCGCCCCCGGCGATCTGCGCGACGAAGTGATCCGGCGTCTGCGCGCGACCCTCGAGCTCCACGGCGGTGTCGCGTGAACCTCGACCGCTCTCCTGCCGGCGCTCGACCGCGCGGCGCTCCTGCTCCAGCTCGTGCCCTACATCGTGGGTAAGGGCGAGGTGTCGATCGCGGAGGCCGCGGCCGACTTCGACGTCGCCCCCGACCAGATGCGCGCGATGGTGGAGCGCCTGACGGTGATCGGCCTGCCGGGCGAGGGCGGCTACTGGCAGCTGCCGAACGAGCTGTTCGACATCGACTGGGACCTCCTCGACCGCGACGACGTCATCTCGATCACCAACACCGTCGGCCTCGAACGGTCGCCGCCGGCTGACGGCACGGGAGGCCGCCGCGCTCCTCGCGGGGCTGCAGCTCACGCGCACGCTGCCGGGCGTCGGCGACAGCGCTCTGGTGACGGGGCTCCTCGCGAAGCTGTCCCGGGGGGCGTCCGCGACCCCGCCGGCGGTGATCGTCGCCCCCGGCCCGGTCGACGGCGTGCGCGACGTCGTGGACCGGGCCCTGCGCCGCGGCGTGGCCGTGTCGTTCACGTATCGTGCGCCGGGCGCCGCCCCCACGACCCGGACGGTCGACCCGATCAAGGTGCACATCGCGAGCGGGCAGTGGTACCTGCAGGGCTGGTGCCACACCCGCCAGGCGGTGCGGACCTTCCACCTCGACCGTGTCGCCGCCCCCGAACTCACGCGATCCCGGCGGCGCACGGCGCAGACCCGGTACCGGAGCTGTTCGCCCCCGCCGACGACGAGGTCGTCGCCCGTTTTCCGCTTCCCGCGCTCGGTCGCGCCCCTGCTGTCCGACTACCTCGAGCGCGCCGAGATCGACGGCGAGGGCGATGATCGCGGTCGCCTCCCTCCGCCTCGCCGACGAGCAGAGCCTCAAGCGCCTCGCCGCGCGTCGCGGCGGCGAGGTCGAACTGCTCGAGCCCACCGGCGCCCGGCACGCTGCCGCGTCGTGGGCGGCCGCGGGCCTGGCACAGTACGGCGCGGATCCCTCGCCCGCGGGGTGAACGTCCCGCATTCTCCGGCTGCCGGAGAGGAACGTCGGGGTAGACTGAAGGCCACGCTCGAACGAGACGAGGAATTTCTGATGCTAGGCAACCTCAACGGATGGCACCTGCCTGATCGTTCTCGCGGTCATCCTTCTCCTTTTCGGCGCGGCCAAGCTGCCCGCGCTCGCGAAGAGCGTCGGCCAGTCGGCCCGCGTCTTCAAGAGCGAGATGAAGGAGATGAAGCGCGACGACGAGGTGGCGGGTTCTGCTCCCGAGAATCCGCGTGCGACCGAGGCGGGCACCGCTTCGTCCGTCACTCCGGAGCAGCGCGCCTCGAACGACACCTCCGCGTAGCGCGTGGCGACGGCAGGACCGCCGCGGATCGACGTACCCGAGGGGCCGCGGCGCGATAAGCGTAATGTCGATCGGCGCTCACCTCGTCGAGTTGCGCAAGCGCCTCACCATCGCGGCGCTCGGCCTCGTCGTGGGAATGGTGATCGCCTTCATTATCACCGATCCGTGATCCAGCTGATCACCGAGCCGGTCCGCGTCATCAACGAGCACCGCGGCGACGCGCAGGCGATGCTCAACTTCCCGACCATCACGTCGGCGTTCGACCTCCGCATCCGGATCGCGTTCAGCATCGGCATCTTCCTGTCGGCGCCGGTGTGGATCTGGCAGATCTGGGCGTTCGTCGTGCCCGGACTCACGCGGAAAGAGATCCGCTACACGGCCAGTTTCATCGGCGCGGCCATTCCGCTCTTCTTCGTCGGGTGCTGGGTCGGTCTGCTCATCGTCCCGCACGTGATCGAGCTCATGGCTGGGTTCACCCCCACCGGTGCGGCGAACCTCTTCGGCGCCACCGAGTACTACGACTTCGTCCTCAAGCTCATGCTCGTCATCGGTGTGGCCTTCGTTCTCCCGGTGTTCCTCGTCGCCCTCAACGTGGCCGGCGTCATCACCGGAAAGGCGATCCTCAAGGGGTGGCGGGTCGCGATCATCGTCGCGACGGTCTTCTCGGCGCTGGCCACCCCGGCAGCCGACGTGATCAGCATGGTCATGCTTGCCGGCATCCTGATCCTCCTGTTCTTCGCCGCCGCGGGAGTGTCGATCCTGTTCGACCGCCGCAAGGCCAAGCGCCTCGACGCGATGGGTCTGCCAGGATCGACCGTGTGAGCGGACTCAGCCCGGCAGATCGATTCGCACGGGCCGCCGCCCGCGCCCAGCACCCCCGGACCTCCGATTTCGCGGAGTCGCAGCGGTTCGACCTGGATTCCGTTCCAGATCGCCGGATGCCAAGCCCTCGAAGACGGCCGGAGCGTGCTGGTCGCCGCACCCACGGGCGCCGGCAAGACGATCGTCGGCGAGTTCGCCATCCACCTGGCGATGCTCGAGCCGGTGACAAGGCGTTCTACACGACCCCCATCAAGGCGCTCTCGAACCAGAAGTTCCACGAGCTGCAGGAGGTCTACGGCGACGACGAGGTGGGCCTGCTCACCGGCGACACCAACATCAACGCCTCGGCGCGGATCGTCGTGATGACCACCGAGGTCCTTCGCAACATGCTGTACGCCGATTCCCCGGCGCTGCGGGTCTGCGGTTCGTCGTCATGGACGAGGTGCACTACCTCGCCGACCGCTTCCGCGGCGCCGTGTGGGAAGAGGTCATCATCCACCTGCCGCGATCCCGTGAAGCTCGTGTCGCTGTCGGCGACGGTGTCCAATGCCGAGGAGTTCGGCGACTGGCTCGACACCGTGCGCGGCGACACCGAGGTGATCGTGTCGGAGACGCGGCCGGTCCCGCTCGAGCAGCACGTGCTCGTGCGCGGCGATCTGCTGCCGCTGTTCGACGATCGCGCCGGCGTCGCGACGGCCCAGGTGTGAACCAGGAACTGCTGCGGATCCGCGGCGGTCACGCGTCGACGTTCGAGAACGACCGCCGTGCGCAGGAGCACCGGTCGGCGCGGCACGCGGGCGGTCGACGTCAGCCGCGCGGCGGACAGCGACCGGCGCGCGCCGCGCACGTGCCGCGGATGGAGCGGATCGAGCGCCCTCAGGTCGTCGACCTGCTGCGGCGCAACCACCTCCTCCCGGCGATCTTCTTCATCTTCAGCCGCGCCGGGTGCGACGCCGCCGTGCAGCAGCTGCGCCGGGCCGACGTGCGCCTCACGAGCCCCGAGGAGCGCGCCGAGATCCGCCGCGTCGTCGACGAGCTGACCTTCACCCTGAAGGACGAGGATCTCGCAGTCCTGCGCTACTGGGAGTGGCGCGAGAACCTCGAGCGGGGCCTCGCCGCCCACCACGCGGGGCTGCTCCCGGCCTTCAAAGAGGTCGTCGAAGAACTCTTCCGTCGCAAGCTCGTGAAGGTCGTCTTCGCGACGGAGACGCTCGCGCTGGGCATCAACATGCCCGCGCGCACGGTGGTGCTCGAGAAGCTCGAGAAGTTCAACGGCGAGGCCCGGGTCGCCATCACGTCGGGGGAGTACACCCAGCTCACCGGTCGCGCCGGTCGTCGCGGCATCGACGTCGAGGGGCACGCCGTCGTGCAATGGACCGAGGGACTCGACCCGCAGTCCGTCGCCGCGCTCGCTTCCCGCCGCACCTATCCGCTCAACTCGAGCTTCCGGCCGACGTACAACATGGCCGTGAACCTCATCGATCGATTCGGCCGCGCGCGTGCGCGCGAGATCCTCGAGTCCTCGTTCGCCCAGTTCCAGGCCGACCGCTCGGTCGTGGGGCTCGCGCGCCAGGTGAAGGAGGCCGAGGAGTCGCTCGACGGCTACGAGAAGGCGATGACGTGCGACCGCGGCGACTTCCGCGAGTACTCCACGATCCGGCGCGAGCTGTCCGACCTCGAGAAGATCAACCGTCGCGACGCCACGGCGCCCCGCCGCCTGCGCGACGAGCGGCAGCAGCAGATCCAATCATTGCGGCGCCGGATGCAGCGGCATCCGTGTCACGCGTGCCCGGATCGGGAGGCGCACGCCCGCTGGGCCGAGCGGTACTGGAAGCTCAAGCGCTCCACCGACAAGATCCGACAGCAGATCGACCAGCGCACCGGAACCGTCGCCCGGGTGTTCGATCGGGTCGTCGACGTGCTCGCTGCGCTGGAGTACGTCGAGGTCGACGCCGACGGCGCCACCGCCCTGACACCCGCGGGCCGCACGATGCGGCGCATCTACGGGGAGGCGCGACCTGCTGGTCGCCGAGTCGCTGCGACAGGGACTCTGGAAAGACCTCGACGCGTCGTCGCCTCGCGGCCCTCGCGTGCTGCCTCGTGTACGAACCGCGTCGCGACGAGGCGGGACCGGGGGAGCGGGGTCTGCCGCGGGGAGCCTTCCGTGCGGCCCTGGATGCCACGCAGACGCTGTGGCAAGAGCTCGACGACCTCGAACGCGACCACCGGCTGCCGGGCTCGGAGGCGCCCGCGTCGGGGCTCGCTCCCGCGATGTACGGCTGGGCGCGGGGTCTTCCGCTGGATACCGTGCTGACGCTGGCCGACCTCGCCGCCGGCGATTTCGTGCGGTGGACGAAGCAGACGATCGACCTGCTCGACCAGATCTCCCTCGTCGCGGAGCCGAAGCTCGCGAAGACCGCGCGCATCGCGCTGGACGCGGTGCGCCGCGGCATCGTCGCGTACACCTCGGCCTGAACTCCGACGCCTAGGCTGGACGGATGCCCCACGCCGATCCGCCGCGACCGATCGTCTCCCTCGCGATCGCCGCGCCGCTGTCGACGGCCGCCGGACTCCTGCTGGTGCTCGCCTACCCTGCGCCCGCCGTGTGGCCGATGGCCTTCCCGCGGTCGTCTTGACGTTGATCGCCCTCGCGGGGCGGCGCGTGTGGTCGGCGGTCCTGGTGGGGTTCCTCTTCGGGGCCGCGTTTTTTCTCGGTGAACCTGCTCTTTCGTCACCCGTTATCTCGGGCCGATCCCCTGGTTCGCACTGTGTTTCTCGAAGCGCTGCTCACCGCGGTCTTCGCCGTGCCGATCGCGCTCGCCTACCGCTGGCTGCCGCGCCTCGCCCCGGGGCGGATCGGGCGCCTCGTCGCCCTCCCGGCCCTGGTCGCGGGACTGTGGACGCTGCGCGAGCAGATCGTGGGTTCGTGGCCGTACGGCGGCTTCCCGTGGGCCGGATCGGCGTCTCGCAGGTCAACGGCCCGTTCGCCGAAGTGGCGTCCTGGGTCGGGATGTCGGGGCTGACCTTCCTCGTCGTGCTGGTCTGCGCGATGGCGATCGAGTTCGGGCGGCGCACGCGCGGGCGTCGCCCGCTCGCCGCGACACCGGCGATCGTGCTGATGATCGTGCTGGTGGTCGTGCCGCAGTTCCCGACCGCGGATGCCGGGTCGATCCGCGTCGGCGCGGTGCAGGGCAACGGTCCGGCCGGCTACTTCGACCAGCGCGCGCGCAACGCGGTGTTCGACGCGCAGCTCGCGGCATCCGCCCCGCTCCTGGGCCAGAGGATGGACGTGCTGCTCTGGCCGGAGGGCGGAGTCGACTCCGCCCCCACGCGCAGCGCCTCGACCGCCGCCGTGCTCGGCGAGCTGTCGCGGCGTGTCGACGCTCCGCTGCTGATCTCGGCCGTCACTGAGCGGGGCCCCGCACTGTACAACTCGGCGCTGCTGTGGACGGCCGACGGAGGGCCGACGCAGACCTACGACAAGCGGCATCCGGTGCCGTTCGGCGAGTACGTGCCGGATCGGGCGTTCTGGGAGCCGTTCGCGCCCGACCTCATCGGCCTGATCGGTCGCGAGTACACCCCGGGCACCGCGAGCCCGGTGTTCGGTCTGAACGGCGTCGGGATCGGTCTCGCGATCTGCTTCGACGTGATCTACGACGACGTGGTCTGGGACGGCGCCAGCGAGGGTGCTGAGGTGTTCGCGTTCCAGACGAACAACGCCGACTTCCGCGGCACCGACGAGAATCTGCAGCAGCTCGCCTTCGCCCGCATGCGGGCGATCGAGACGGGTCGCTCGGTCGTCAACCTCTCGACCGTGGGCACGAGCCAGGTCATCGCACCGGACGGCTCGACCCTCGACGAGCTGCCGGTCGACGTCGCCGGGCACATGATCACCGACGTGCCGCTGCGCACCGGTCTGACGCCCGCCGTGGTGATCGGTCCGGCCATGAAGAGCGTACTCGGATGGGGGAGTCTGGCAGCGCTGCTGGTCGCCGGCGTCGCCGTGGCGGTGCGCTCGCGGCGCACGAACGAGACGCCGGTCCCCGAGGGAACCGGCGTCTGAATCCGCGGATCTGCGTCAGGCGCTGATCTTGTGGTCGCTACCGCCGCGGCGCGGCGCGCAGGAACGCGAGGCGTTCCTCCAGGAGCTCTTCGAGTTCGGGGATCGTGCGGCGCTCGAGCAGCATGTCCCAGTGCGTGCGCGCGGCCTTGTCGGCGCTGTGGTCGACCGTCGCGACGCCGTCGCCGATGCGCAGCAGCGCTTCGGCGCCGCAGGTGCGGCACTCCCACGCCGGGGGAACTTCGGCGTCGGCGGCGAAGGTGAGCACGGTCTCGCGCCCGCAGGTGGCGCAGACGTAGGTGTGCTGGGTTCGGTCGTGGAAGACGACCCCGTCTTCGCTCTGAAGGCTCTGTGCGCCGAGTCGGATCCCTCGAAGACTGCGATCTGCCATTGTGTGGTCCTCTCGTTGGTCCCCATGTATAACGGCCGCACCTGTGCGCTTTATTCGAACCAGGGGCGACCGGGCGGGATTCACAGTGGATGCTCAGGACATCGAGCGTTCAGCGCGCGTTCACGAGGGCGAGGGCGACGTCGGCGCGGTCGCTGACGAGCCCGTCGACCCCCAGGTCGAGCAGCCGCTCCATGTCGGCCGTCTCGTTGACGGTCCAGACGTGGATCTCGACGCCGGCCGCGTGGGCGGCTCGCAGGAGGCCGCGGGTCACGACGCGCACCGGCCCCTGCCGGTCGGGGACCTGCAGGGCGTCGAGGCCGTCGAGGAGCCGTCGGACCTGGCCGTGCAGCCCCAGCGCCTGCGCGGCCACCAGGTGCGCGACGGTCGCGGAGTCCGCGGAGGTCGCGGGGCGCATCGGGGCCCCGGCGGACCGGGCCGCGGCGAGCGCGGCGCGCCGGCGATCCGCGGAGAAGCTCGTCAGCAGCACCCGCGCGGCGTGGGCGGCCACGAGGCGTCCGACGGGTTCGGCGGCGGCCGCGGCCTTGACGTCGAGGTTGAAGCGCACGTCGGGGAACGCCTCGAGCGCCTGCGCCAGCGTCACGAGACCGCCGCGCTCGCCCATCAGCTCCTCGAGCTCGGGCAGGCGTACGTCCGCGATCGCGCGGGGATCCCCGGTGACGCGCAAGAGGTCGACGTCGTGGAACAGCACGACCGTGCCGTCGGCGGTGAGGTGGCAGTCGGACTCGACGTACCCGAGGCCGGTTGCATGGGCCGCGGCGACCGCGGCGAAAGAGTTCTCCACGACGCCGTGCGCGGCGGCATCCGGGGTCACCAGTCCACGGTGCGCGAGCACGCGTGGGCCGTCGGGGGAGAGGTAGGGATGCCGGGTCATGAGCCGGCGGGAGCGGCGTCGCCGCGCTCGTCGAGGGATCCCGGCTGCACCCCGGCGCCGCGCGCTCCGAAGGCGCCGGAGATGCCCTTCAGCGCCTCGGTGAACTCGCTCGGGATGATCCACAGCTTGCTGGACGCGCTTGCGCTGATCTTCGGCAGCGTCTGCAGGTACTGGTAGGCGAGCAGCTTGTCGTCGGGGCGCCCCTCGTGGATCGCGGAGAAGACGGACTGGATGGCCTGCGCCTCGCCCTGCGCGCGCAGGACCGCGGCCTGCTTGTCGCCCTCCGCCTCGAGGATCGCGGCCTGTCGATGGCCCTCTGCCTCGAGGATCTGCGATTGCTTGGATCCCTCGGCGGTGAGGATCGCGGCGCGTCGATCGCGCTCCGCGCGCATCTGCTTCTCCATCGAGTCCTGGATGGAGGCCGGCGGATCGATCGCCTTGAGCTCGACGCGGCCGACCCGGATGCCCCACTTGCCCGTGGCCTCGTCGAGCACGACCCGGAGCTGCCCGTTGATGTTGTCGCGGCTGGTCAGCGCCTCTTCGAGGTTGAGCCCGCCGACCACGTTGCGCAGCGTCGTCGTGGTCAGCTGCTCGACGGCGCCGAGGTAGTTGGCGATCTCGTAGGTGGCGGCGCGGGCGTCGGTGACCTGGAAGTACACGACGGTGTCGATCGAGACGACGAGGTTGTCCTCGGTGATCACCGGCTGCGGCGGGAACGACACCACCTGCTCGCGCATGTCGATGAGCGGACGCACGCGGTCGATGAAGGGCACGACGATGTTCAGACCCGGCAGCAGCGTCGTGTGGTAGCGCCCGAGCCGCTCCACGACGCCCGCGCGCGCCTGCGGGATGATGCGGATCGCGCGGAAGATCGTCACGATCACGAAGATCGCGACGGCGATCGCCAGGGCCCATCCCACGGCGGTGGGGATCAGGGATTCAGGCGCTCATCTCGTGGCCTCCTGCCCTCGAGCGCGGACGACGGCGGTCGCGCCGTCGATACGGGAGACCTCGATGCGCGTGCCGGGGTCGAGTCGGATGCCGGGCTCGCTGCGCGCCGTCCACACGTCGCCGTTGGACAGCTTCACCTGCCCGGCGTCGGTGGAGACGGTCAGTGGTCACGAACCCCTCGAGGCCGAGGAGCGCCTCGACGCCGGAGGGGCGGGGATCGGCGGCGCGCCCGAGGCGGCGCAGCATCCGGGGGCGCAGGAATGCGATGAGAGCGGCGGCTGCGGCGGGCCGCGAGGACGACCTGCACCCAGGGCGGGGCGTCGGCGAGGTCGGCGATCAGTCCGACGATGCCTCCCAGCGCGAGCATGAGGAAGGTCAGCTCGACCGTGAGCATCTCGATGACGAGGAAGACCAGGATCCACACGAGCCAGAGGATCCAGGCCCACGTGTCGATGGTGGAGAGACGTCCATACCGCACCTCCTGTGCCCGAACGTAGCACGCGGGGACACCCGGTGCGGCCGGTTCTCGCGACCTGTCCCCACGGTGTTCACCCGGGCCCGCGGCATCCCGGTCGGTAGGCTGGGACATCGTCGTGTGCGCCGGCGTCCGCCGATGGCATCCGATCCCGAAATCGTCAGGAGTTCCGTGTCCCAGATCCTCCCCGCCGGCTCCCTGAGCGCAAGACCGCACTCGTCACCGGCTCGTCGCGCGGCATCGGCGCCGACACGGTCCGCTACTTCGCCGAAGCGGGCGCGAACGTCGTGATCAACTTCCGCAACAAGGCGCCCCGCGCCGAGAAGCTCGGCGCGCAGCTGCGCGAGCTGGGCGTCGAGGCCCTCGTCGTCGGCGCCGACCTCACCGACCCGAATCGGTGCAGGCGATGTTCGACGAGGTCGAGCGCACGTTCGGCGGGCTCGACATCCTCGTGCTCAACGCCTCCGGTGGCATGGAGTCGGCATGGCCGAGGACTACGCACTGCTGCTCAACCGCGACGCGCAGGTGAACGTGCTCGAGACCGCGCTGCCGCTGCTGCGCGACGACGCCCGCGTCGTGTTCGTCACCAGCCACCAGGCGCACTTCATCCGCACGACGCCGACCATGCCCGAGTACGAGCCGGTCGCCCTCTCCAAGCGCGCCGGCGAAGACGCGTTGCGCGAGCGGATCCCGGCGCTCGAGGAGCGCGGCATCGGTTTCACGGTCGTCTCGGGCGACATGATCGAGGGCACCATCACCGCGACGCTCCTGGAGCGCGCCAACCCGGGGGCGATCGCCGCGCGCCGCGAAGACGCCGGCAAGCTCTACAACGTCGCCGAGTTCGCCGCCGAGGTCGCCCGTGCCGCCGTCGACCCGGTTCCGGCCGACAACACCCGCCTCGTGGGAGACACGGACTCGTTCGGGGGCGAGTGAGCGTGCGCGCCCGCGACATCGACACACTCGTCGCTCTCGGGCGCCCCGTGCTCGCGTCGGACGGCGCGTTCGCCGTGTACGCGACGTCGCGTCCCGATCTCGCGGCCGACCGTGCGGTCGGCCAGCTGTGGCGCGTCGACTTCCCCGACGGCGCGCGCGCCGGATCACCCGCGGTGTCGCCGACCGTGCGCCGCGCCTGTCGCCCGACGACCGCACGGTCGCGTTCCTGCGCGGCGACGCCCGCGGGCGCGCTCAGGTGTTCGTCGTCGCCGCCGTGGGGCGGCGAGCCCGTTCAGGTCACCGACCAGCCCGGGGGAGTCGTCGACGTGTCGTGGTCGCCCGACGGCACGCGGCTGGCCTTCTCCGCGCGGGTGGTCGAGCCCGGCCGCTACGGCACGGTGGAGGGACGGGATGCCGCCGCCGAGCCGCCGCGCCGGATCACCGGCATCCGCTGGCACGCCAACGGTCTCGGCTACCTCGACCGTCCGGTGCACCTGTTCGTCGTGGACGCGCCGGACACCGGTGCCGAACCGTTCTACGAACCCGCCCCGGATGTCATGACGCCCGAGAAGCAGATCGTCGCGGCGGCGCCGCGACAGCTCACCGACGGGGCTGCGAGCTGGTCGGGCTTGGCCTGGAGCATCGACGGTCGTGCGCTGCTCAGCGTGCCCGACGAGATCGAGGACCGCGTCGCCGACCGGCGTTCGCGCGTGGTCGCCGTGCCGGTCGACGGCGGCGACCCGCGCGAACTG
>JAMQYH010000189.1:0-32710 GCA_027562975.1 Rhynchospora breviuscula
AGGTATTTCAGGTCCTTTATAAAGAAAACATAACATTGATATTTTGAATTGATCCTATATCCTATTGGGGAGAGCAAAAGGATTTCATTGCTATAAATATGGTTTTTTTTGAAAAAAAAATCACACATGTTATTTAGATACTTCTCTTCAACCATAGAGTCTTGTCTTGGATTCCGTAGTTAATACGACTAGTTGAAGTGAATCTTGCAAAGAAAGGATGGATTATGGGAGTGTGTGACTTGAACTATTGATTTAGCCATGCGGATACATGATATGATTTTCTCCGCCACGTTGTAAATCACAACCAAAGGTGTCTCCGGATCCAGCCAAGACCTACGTAACCCTTTCCTTTATTTATGTAGGAAAGGATAGGCCGGTTCACTTAACGAGAATATTCTCTATGATCATACCTGAATAATGTCATCCATAAAAAGGCTCTGTAAGATCTGTAGAATAAAATGAAATGATGTGGCATGATTCAAATTTCTTTCTATTCCACTTTCCGAATTTCATCTACTCCACTTCATTATTTTAGTATAGAAATGCATTCATTTCCTTTGCATTGATTCCTATCTATGATACTATCGGAGTGAAAGAAGGGATCTAAGGAAGAATATAGGTTAGATTTTTTTAGTAACAAGTAAATACTTTGTATGGAAAAAATCAAGATATTTTATCGAGAAAAACCCATCAAGAGGCATGAGACAATCCAAAAAGCGCTTGATCATGATCAATTTTGTAAGCCTACTTGGACAGTGAGCATTTCCTTCGAAAAAAAAATTCGAATTTGTTGCAGTCCCTGGTTGAAATTGTAACTTTTGAAAATGGAATCATATAAACTCTTATCATGGAGTCTTATATACATTAATATATTAATTAGACATTTGATATTGGTTTGATTCTTTTGATTCTTGCTCGAGCCGGATGATGAAAAATTATCATGTCCGGTTCCTTCGGGGGATGGATCTATACACAAAAATTCACCTATCCTAATAACAAAAAAACCTGACTTGAATGATCCTGTGTTAAGAGCAAAATTAGCTAAAGGGATGGGGCATAATTATTATGGGGAACCCGCATGGCCCAACGATCTTTTATATATTTTTCCTGTAGTAATTCTAGGTACTATTGCATGTAACGTAGGTTTAGCGGTTTTAGAACCATCCATGATTGGTGAACCGGCGGACCCTTTTGCAACTCCTTTGGAAATCTTACCTGAATGGTACTTCTTCCCCGTGTTTCAAATACTTCGTACAGTACCCAATAAGTTATTGGGCGTTCTTTTAATGGTTTCAGTACCATTGGGATTACTGACAGTACCTTTTTTGGAGAATGTCAATAAATTCCAAAATCCATTTCGCCGCCCAGTAGCTACAACGGTTTTTTTAATCGGTACCATAGTCGCGCTTTGGTTAGGTATTGGAGCCACATTGCCTATTGATAAGTCCTTAACTTTAGGTCTTTTTTAAATGGATTCGTGAAGTATTATGATGTAGATATGTCAGGAATGGTTACTTCAAAGTAATTATTCCTGACATCCATTATTTTTATTATGATCCATTCCGCAAAAAAAAAAATAAGCTTTGTGTCAAAGATGAAAAGATTTCTTCTTTTTCCAATGGTTTTTTACATTAGAAAAAGAAGAGAAAGGTTTTCAATGGATTCCAAATAAGAACTTTTTTTATTTATTAGGTAATTCTCGATACCAGCTTATAAGAATGTCAGTTAGCGTCATTACCTTAAGAGCTGTTTCTGACATTTCTTCTATACCAAAATTCCTTATGTTAGGACAATTCGAAGAAAACTCTTCCAAAATGTCCAATACCGTATTTATATTGGCCTTTTTAAGACACTTATAGGTTCTGGATGATAATGCTGCTTGGTCAATAAAAACATGATCCCATGGGACTACCGTTTCCTTTTTCTTTTTTTTCAATTCGTTTAATTCTTTTATTTGTTTCTTTATGTCTTTTTTGTACTTTTTGACTATTTCCGGTAGCTCTAATTCAGATGTTTCACTTTCCAAGGTGAAAGGGGACGAAGTACACGTGTTTTTTTTTTCTTTCAAATGAATACCCTCGGCTTCTGAATGTAGAAAAGGACTAATAAATAATCCAATCAAAGTCATAGAAGCTTCACGAAGTGCTTCTCTAGGAGTCAAACTTCCATTCGTCCATATTTCCAAAAAAAGTATGTCTTCGTTTCCATTTTCATCTCCAAAACTATGAATTGTATAATTCACATTTCGGACAGGCATGAGTACACTATCTATATCTATAGGATACCTCCCATCCTGGGGAGTTGTGTTTCTCCTACGAGATTTTCGACATCCTCTCTCGATTCGTAATTCCATTGAGAAATCCATCGGCTTGTCTCTTATAGTAAACAGATGTTGGTCTTCATCCACTATTTGTACAGAAGGCGGTAGGTTGATATCTTTAGCAGTTACAAAAATAGGAGTAGGACCACTCCTCACACAAATGGATGCTTTGAGAATTTTAGTAGCAAAACCCCTCAATACAATTTTTTGTAAATTTGACACGATTTCCTGGATATCTTCATCGATACCTACTATCCGACCATATTCATGAGCTATCCTCACGTTCTTAAAAAGCAAACGTGTGAAATGTGGTGCTTTTATTTCTTCAAGTAGAACTCTTCGCATGGCAATACCAATGATATCAGCTTGACCTCTATTAAGCGAGGATATTATGAAACGACCATAATGCAAGCACTTACTTTCTATACGTGATTCAATACACTTCCACTGTATTTTTTGAGCGGATTCTCTTATATCTTTTCGAATTGATTTTTTGAAAACCATATTATCTCCTTTTCTTAATATAAAATGAAATAAAAAGAGGTGGAATAGAATAACCCGATAGAAGCGGTATGATAATACCATAACTCCAATTTCTTCCCCATGAGTTCCAGCATCGATCAGGATTTGAGTTCTTACTCTTCTTATGTTATGGTATGAATATACCATACCAATTCGTTATGGATGGAGGATGAGATCCCATTGATAGAGAGCCAATTCCGATAGACTTATTGAACGTTCCCATTAGCATGCATCCAGTAGGAATTGAACCTACGAAAAGATCGGTCTTAATCAAAGAATTCCGAGAATAAGAAATACAAAACAATAAATCAAACAGACCTAAACGAATAGGACGAATTCAATTTTTTCATTCTATTAGATCAAAAGATAAATAAATCAGGTTGCTTGACTTGGTTTTACTGAGATTCAGGAAATCTTTATTTTCGATTAAAAACATTAGAAACGCATACAGTACGACTGTACAATAAATCAAACAGACCTAAACGAATAGGACGAATTCAATTTTTTCATTCTATTAGATCAAAAGATAAATAAATCAGGTTGCTTGACTTGGTTTTACTGAGATTCAGGAAATCTTTATTTTCGATTAAAAACATTAGAAACGCATACAGTACGACTGTACAATAAATCAAACAGACCTAAACGAATAGGACGAATTCAATTTTTTCATTCTATTAGATCAAAAGATAAATAAATCAGGTTGCTTGACTTGGTTTTACTGAGATTCAGGAAATCTTTATTTTCGATTAAAAACATTAGAAACGCATACAGTACGACTGTACAATAAATCAAACAGACCTAAACGAATAGGACGAATTCAATTTTTTCATTCTATTAGATCAAAAGATAAATAAATCAGGTTGCTTGACTTGGTTTTACTGAGATTCAGGAAATCTTTATTTTCGATTAAAAACATTAGAAACGCATACAGTACGACTGTATTACTCATTTGAGTGTTCATACAATATATTTTTTGCCAATCAAATCAAACTTGACTCTGTTTTTCTATATTGATTCTCCCTCCGCCTAGGGTCAATTAATAGTAAATGGATTACTCCGATATATTAGATATCGAGTCCAATAGCTTTTGCTACTATAACCTTCCCAACCACGATTCTTGCTTTTCCGTTATTTGACCTATAAATAAAGATAAAGAATTCTATATTCAACAACAAAATAGTGGGTTCCATCGTTTCTATGGTTACCCCTCGAACGGTGAGGTCCTCTCTATACACCGGAGCTTATTTTGCCATTAATAATCATTTTAAACACGTCTTCTTTTAGGAGGCCGGCATCCATTATGTGGGATAGGTGTTACATCACGTATGAAACTTACTTTTACACCACTATGAACAATCGTTCTTAATGCTGCAGCTCTTCCGGGACCGGCACCTTTTATCATAATTGCTGCTCGTTCCATACCCAGTTTCACTAACATATAAATAGCATTTTTTGTTGCTATTTGGGCAGCATAGGGTGTTTTTCTTTTTGGACCTTTGAATCGAGAAGTACCAGCAGAATCCCAAGAAACTACCTGACCCTCCAAATCTGTAACAGTTATAATGGTATTATGAGAACTTGTTTGAATATGAATAAGTCCTTTTTTGATTTTACGTTTTATAGTTTTATATAAACGACGATAACGTACAGACATAAAACGCCGATTCATGCGTGGAGCATTAATTCTTCGTTTAGCTTTTTTCATATTTTATTATCTTTCATAAGTATTAATTTTAAATCAAAATTAAGAAAAGATACGGAGATATCCATTTCATATTCAAAAGGATCCTTTCCTTTTTTTTTAGTTGGGGTGGAATTTAAATATCTTTTTTGAAACCCAACCCAATTTCATTCAAATTATCAAAAACTTGTCAGTGTAAACTCTTTAAATTTTTATTGTATCGTGATTCTCACATATTGTATAGTAATTCTGAAAAATTCAGTCAAAAAGACTGAATGCGCATAAAATATCGAAATTACTTGAATAGAATATTCTTTTTTGCTTCTCTAGTGTCTCAAATTTTTGCTATTCAAAATAGTAACATAACTCTCCGATTTTTCTCATCTGCATCTATTCGAATTGGATAGACAAATTTCGATCAGATTTTTTTTTCATTTTTTTTTCCAAGGATTGAAACCTTGGAAGTTCTTTATACAGGATTTTGTATCTACTTTTGAGATTCAATATTTTGTTTTGATTCAAAGGAAAGAACCCGTGTAACTTAAATAATTCACTAAGAACACCTTTTAAAAGATTACGCGGTACAATTAAATCCAATGAGCCTTTTTCAAATAAGTATTCAGCTTCCTGTACACCTTCAGGTAAAATGATTTTCATTACTTCTTCAATCACTCTTGCACCTGTAAATGCAATATATGCATCTGGTTCGCCAATAACTATATCGCCAAGCATTCCAAAACTGGCTGTGACACCACCTGTTGTAGGCGATGTCAGAAGTGACACTAAAAGTAAATTTTGATTTACTTGATAATCCAATAAAGCCGAAGAAATTTTAGCCATCTGCATTAAGCTGAAAGTTCCTTCTTGCATACGAGCTCCTCCAGAAGCACAGGAAATGATGAGAGGCAAGCATTTATTCGTAGCATATTCAATTAGACGGGTTATTTTTTCACCTACTACCGATCCCATACTTCCTCCAATAAATTGAAAATCCATAACCGCAAGTGCTACAGGGATACCGTCGAGTTGACCTATTCCTGTTTGAACAGCGTCAGTCAAACCTGTTTTTTTTTGATAGAAATCGACTTTATCCATGTAAGGTATATCTTCTTTTGATTCTGTTGAATTTTCTGAATCTTCTGATTCTGTTGAATTTTCTGAATCTTCTGATTCTGTTGAATTTTCTGAATCTTCTGATTCTTTGAATTTTTCTGAATCTTCTGATTCTTTGAATTTTTCGGAATCTTTTGATTCTGTTGAATTTTCTGAATCTTTTGATTCTGTTGAATTTTCTGAATCTTCTGATTCTGTTGAATTTTCTGAATCTTCTGATTCTGTTGAATTTTCTGAATTTTGATTAGCATCTTTATTATCAGCAGAAGCAAGGTTTTTTTCTTTTTCTTCTATTTCTGCTTTTGTTTCTATTTCTTCTATAAGAAAGAGTTCCGCTAATTCCTTTATCGTATATTTCTTTGCAATAGATTGCTCTTCAGTGGATTGGTCTGTATTTGTGAATTGGTCTATATCTTCAGTGGATTGGTCTGTATTTGTGAATTGGTCTATATCTGTATAAGTTTGCTCTACAGTTGATTTCTCTGTATCTGGGCCCTCTGTATCTAGGCCCTCTGGATCTAGATCTTCTGGATCTGAGGGAAGAGAATTGATGAGGTCTTCAAGTGTTTTTTTGTGTATTCGTAATTGTTTCTTTAGTTTTTCTATTATTTCATCAGATGTAATGTCTGGAATTCCAGCTATGATTCTTAAATTGTTTCTTATCTCAAAGACGGTTTCTAGGATTTCATCACTTGTACACTCTTCAAGTCCTAAATACTTGAGTAATTCTTCGTTTATAGGAGAAAGGTCCAAATTTTTTTGCTCTAAGTAATCTTCATTATCTAAGAATAATAGTCTATCAAAAAAAGGTTTCACATCTTTTTCTTTTATTTCTTTTCTAAGAATCTTATCATGGGGGTCAATAGAAACCAAGGTCTCATCCGTAGGATCCCAAGTGCCCAAATCAATCAAAGATTCGATTCGGTCGGAGCTCTCCATTAGTAAATGAAATTCACAATGTTTACAAATATATTTGTTTTTTTGTGCATATTGCTTGTAAATGGATCTCACACAATTTGGACAATAAGTCCATAAATGACCGTATGGTTTAAATACATCCTCTGGTTTTGGGTTTTGGTATTTAATTAAGGATGTATTTTTTTGGGATGCATTATCTTCTAAACTTGCATTATTGTCACTCGGCAAGTTTACTGAATTGATATTCTCTGAATTCTCAGAAGGAGTTTTCTTGTTATTAGTTATTTTATCAGTCGATGGGTTATTTTCATAGAAATAATATTTCCAAGCTTTCTTAGCAATAGGAAAAATTTTTTTGACTTTGTGAGAATACAAGTTGATTTCGTTATCATAGGAGTAAGTATTCTCATTAATATAATGATATGTTTTTTTGAATCTGAAAACTAGAAATCCTTTAAGTAAAATAGGATGTGTCTTTATCAATATCCAAAAAGGCGCAACATTGTTTTGCCTATATTCGGGTTTTCGAAAAGTACGAAAATGATAGTCAAGATAGCCGTTCTCTGCATTATGATATTGAACGCCATAATCATTATGATATAGAGCACCATCGGTTAATCTAGGGTAACGACGATCAAAACATATATTATCATAATCCTTTTTTTTAAAATAGTCATAATATATAGCATGACTAAGTAAAAAATCGTAATTGTATTTCAAAAGAGCTGTACGTACTATTACGGATTTAAAAAATGGATCTTCCGATAAGATTTGCCAAATAGACCAATCTATGCTCTGTTTCTCTATATTCTCATAAAAGTCATTATAAGGTTCAACTACAACCGCAAAAACGATAAGAGTTTTCCTCGCTGATGGTAAGGGTTTATTAAAGGGAAGGGTGGAATTGAAGTTATTGAGATTTTTTTTGATTTGGAATATTTGAAAAATCATAAGATTTTCGATTCTATGAATTTTTTTTGGAGAGGGGGACAAAATCCCATTCCTGGGATTAAGAGAAAATATTTCCTAAAAATGTTCAATAGGATGGCTTGCGCATTATTAGAATATTGAATTGGATCTATATCGACAATATAGATATTGATACTTAAGAATGAATAAGATTTTTTCAATTCCATAGCATAGCCACGATTAAATCAAAACTCTGCAACAGAGCTTTCAACAAAACTTGTTGTTGAGCCAATTTCCGTAGTTTTATTAACCCAAGACTCTTTATGAATTCTTTCTTATTTGATTGATATTTTTCTTTTTTTGAATTTGATTTTTGGATTGAATATTTTTGTTATTGCATATCAAAATTGATATATATCTCGATATAGAACTTTTTTTTAATGAATTCAAATTGGACAGAATTGTAAGCATTACACATACCTAATTCCACTCTGAAGTTAGCCTCGTTCAATCATAGTGGATAAGTAAGTGGGAGTGGAAAAACTCAAATTGGATTTCGGTTAGGAGAAATCAGGCTCGAACGAAAGATTTTCACCATGGAAAGGTAATATCTTACTGCTAAATTCTGCTCGGTTCTTTTGAACTCTTCATCTTAAGGTGAGAAGAGAAGTTTTGAATCCTTGAATCATAGTCGACTAATTCAAGGTCAGATTATGACGTGTACCAAGGGCTATAACCCAAATATGGTTCTCGAAAAAAAAGAAAAATATAAAAAGATTGGATACCCCCCTTACTATATCTATAGTAATAGAAAGTATCCATTTGTAAAGAAATATCAAGAGGGTCCATAATTCTAGGAAAAAAAAATCCATAGAAATAGGTACAATTGGGAAGCGATATCTTTGAGGTCTAAAATATATTAGGTACAAATAGAAACGATATTGGTATCCTTACCAACTTGATTTGGTTGCACCCGGTAACAAACATGCATGAATCATTTCCCGAAGTATGTGCCCGGATAGTCCAAAATCTCGATAGTTAGCTCTAGGTCTTCCAGTAAAAAGACAACGTCTATGAAGACGTATAGGTGCACTATTACGTGGTAGGGATTGCAATTTTCTCTGAATTTCTTTTATTTTTTTTGGATTCACGGATGAGCCTTTTCTTTTCTTTTTTAAGGATTGACGAATCAAACGATATTTTTCCTCCAATTTCTTTCGCTTGTGTTCCCTCTGAATTAAACTTTTTTTTGCCATAATATTCAGTTACCTATTGTATTGGTATTAATGATACAGTTCAGATCCTGGATGTAAACATATAAGAAGGTAGAATTCTCCTTCTCCATCGAAATAAATGATATTTTTGATGATACAGTATATAAACAAACAATAAATAACTAACCTAACCAAATTTTCCTGATGTTGAGGCTATCAAGAAAGCTGCATAAGTAAATATATAACCTACGGAAAAATGGGCTAATCCGACCAATCTTGCTTGCACGATTGAAAGAGCAACTGGTTTATCTCTCCAGCGAATCAAATTAGCCAAAGGTGTGCGTTCATGAGCCCATGCTAAAGTTTCAATCAATTCCTGCCAATACCCACGCCAAGAAATTAAGAACATAAACCCTGTAGCCCAAACAAGGTGTCCAAATAAGAACATCCACGCCCATACCGATAAACTATTCATACCAAAAGGATTATATCCATTGATAAGTTGTGAAGAGTTTAACCATAGATAATCTCTTAACCATCCCATCAAATAAGTGGAAGACTCATTAAATTGTGAAACGTTACCTTGCCATAAAGTGATATGTTTCCAATGCCAATAAAAAGTAACCCACCCAATGGTATTTAACATCCAAAAAACCGCCAAATAAAATGCATCCCAAGCGGAAATGTCACAAGTACCGCCACGCCCTGGCCCGTCGCAAGGAAAACTATAACCAAAATCCTTTTTATCCGGCATTAATTTCGAACCACGTGCATCTAAAGCACCCTTTACTAAAATCAATGTAGTTGTATGCAAACCTAGAGCAATAGCATGATGAACCAAGAAATCTCCGGGACCTATTGTTAAGAACAGAGAATTCCTATTCTCATTAACAGCATTCAACCATCCGGGTAACCATATGTTTCGACCTGCATTGAAGGCTGGTCCGCTCGTTGAAGATAAGAGTACATCGAATCCGTATGAAGTCTTACCATGAGCAGATTGTATCCATTGAGCAAATATCGGTTCGATTAAGATTTGTTTTTCCGGAGTCCCAAAAGCAAGCATGACATCGTTATGAACATAAAGGCCTAAGGTATGAAACCCCAGAAAAAGACTTGCCCAGCTTAAATGCGATATGATCGCTTCTTTATGGTCTAACATTCTTGCCAATACATTATCCTCATTCTGGGCTGGATTGTAATCTCTAATGAAAAATATCGCTCCATGAGCAAAGGCGCCTGTCATGATGAACCCTGCAATATATTGGTGATGAGTATATAAGGCAGCTTGGGTAGTAAAGTCTTGTGCGATGAATGCATAAGCAGGTAAAGAGTACATATGTTGAGCTACTAAGGAAGTAATAACCCCTAAAGAGGCTAGAGCAAGACCTAATTGAAAATGAACCGAGTTATTGATTGTGTCATAAAGACCTTTATGCCCACGCCCTAATCGACCCCCTGGAGGAATATGTGCTTCTAAAAGATCTTTGATACTGTGCCCAATTCCGAAATTAGTTCTATACATATGACCAGCAATGAGAAAAATCAAAGCAATAGCTAAATGATGATGAGCGATATCGGTCAACCATAAACTTTGTGTTTGTGGATGAAATCCCCCAAGAAGGGTTAGAATTGCAGTTCCCGCTCCTTGGGAAGTGCTAAATAAATGACTACTTGAATCAGGGTTTTGGGCATAAAGATTCCACTGACCCGTAAGAAGGGGTCCCAATCCTTGGGGGTGCGGTGGTATATCTAAGAAATTACTCCATCTGACATACTCTCCTCTAGATCCAGGAATAGCGACATGGACTAAATGCCCTGTCCAAGCCAAGGAACTTACTCCGAAAAGTCCTGACAAATGATGATTGAGACGAGATTCGGCATTCTTGAACCACGAAAGGCTTGGTTTCCATTTGGGTTGTAGATGGAACCAACCCCCAACTAAGGATATTGCAGAAAGAAGTAATAGAAAAAGAGCTCCAATATAAAGATCTTCATTGCTACGTAATCCAATTGTATACCACCACTGATAAAGACCCGAATAAGCAATATTGACTGGACCAGTAGCACCTCCTCGAGTAAAGGCTTCCACAGCTGGTTGGCCAAAATGGGGATCCCAAATTGCATGAGCAATAGGTCTTATATGCAAAGGATCCTGGATCCATGATTCGAAATTTCCTTGCCAAGCTACATGAAACAGATTTCCAGACGTCCACAGAAATATTATTGCTAACTGACCAAAGTGAGAAGCAAAAATGTTCTGATAAAGACGTTCTTCAGTAATATCATCATGAATCTCGAAGTCATGTGCGGTAGCAATACCAAACCAAATACGACGAGTAGTGGGATCTTGAGCTAAACCTTGGCTAAACCTCGGAAATCTTAATGCCATAATGCTTTTCAAATCCTCCTAGCCATTATCCTACTGCAATAATTCTTGCTAAGAAGAATGCCCATGTTGTGGCAATTCCACCCAGAAGGTAATGGGTTACTCCTACAGCACGTCCTTGTATAATGCTCAAGGCCCTAGGCTGAGTAGCAGGAGCAACTTTTAATTTGTTATGAGCCCAAACAATGGATTCAATAAGTTCTTGCCAATAACCACGGCCACTAAATAGAAACATTAAACTGAAAGCCCAGACAAAATGAGCACCTAAGAAAAAAAGACCATATGCAGATAATGAAGAACCATAAGATTGAATTACTTGAGATGCCTGTGCCCATAGGAAATCTCTCAGCCATCCATTAATCGTAATGGAGCTTTGTGCAAAATTTCCTCCTGTGATATGAGTAACTATCCCTTGGTCGCTTATAGTACCCCAAACATCCGACTGCATTTTCCAACTGAAATGGAAAATTACTACCGAAATTGCATTGTACATCCAGAATAGACCTAAGAAGACATGATCCCAGGCGGATACTTGGCATGTTCCCCCTCTCCCAGGCCCATCACAAGGAAAACGAAAACCAAGATTTGCTTTATCAGGTATCAAACGAGAACTGCGAGCAAATAGAACACCCTTCAGTAGTATCAATACAGTCACATGAATCGTAAATGCATGAATATGATGGACTAGAAAATCTGCGGTTCCCAATGGAATAGGTAACATTGCTACTTTGCCGCCTACTGCTAGTAACTCACTACCTCCCCAAGTTAAGCTGGTACTCGTTGTTGCACCAGGAGCTGTTAGGCTAGGTGCTAAAGCATGAGTATTTTGTACCCATTGGGCAAAGATGGGTTGTAATTGGATAGCGGTATCTGAAAACATATCTTGAGGACGTCCTAAAGCACTCATGGTATCATTATGGATATACAAGCCAAAACTGTGAAAACCTAGAAATATACATACCCAGTTAAGATGTGATATGATTGCATCGCGGTGCCTAAGCACACGATCTAATAGATCATTGTATCGAGTAGTTGGATCGTAGTCTCTTACGAGAAAAATGGCTGCATGCGCAGCAGCACCAACTATCAGAAATCCCCCAATCCACATGTGATGTGTGAACAATGAGAGTTGTGTACCATAGTCAGTAGCTAGATATGGATAAGGAGGCATGGAATACATATGATGAGCTACAATAATGGTTAAGGAACCCAACATAGCTAGGTTAAGAGATAATTGAGCATGCCATGAAGTTGTGAAAATTTCATAAAGACCTTTATGTCCTTGTCCTGTAAATGGACCTTTATGAGCTTCTAGAATATCTTTAAGGCTATGACCAATACCCCAGTTGGTCTTATACATATGGCCAGCAATCAGGAAAAGGATGGCAATAGCTAAATGATGGTGTGCAGTATCGCTCAACCATAGACCCCCTGTTATTGGATCTAACCCTCCACGAAAAGTAAGAAAGTCCGCATATTTTGACCAATTCAAGGTAAAAAAAGGAGTTGCTCCCTCGTGAAAACTTGGATAAAGTTGAGCTAAAAGATCTCGATTCAAGATAAATTCATGAGGAAGTGGTATCTCTTTAGGATCAACTCCAGCATCGAGAAATTTGTTAATCGGTAAAGATACATGGATTTGGTGTCCTGCCCAAGAAAGAGAACCAAGTCCTAGTAATCCTGCTAAGTGATGATTCAACATAGATTCTACATCTTGGAACCAAGCCAATTTTGGCGCAGCTTTATGATAATGAAACCAACCGGCAAAAAGCATTAATGAGGCAAAAATCAATGCACCAATTGCAGTACAATAGAGCTGTAGTTCATTAGTTATTCCAGATGCTCGCCAAATTTGGAAAAAGCCAGAGGTTATCTGTATTCCTCGGAAACCCCCTCCCACATCACCATTCAATATTTCTTGACCGACTATTGGCCAAACTACCTGGGCACTAGGTCCAATATGAGTAGGATCACTTAGCCATGCTTCATAATTGGAGAAACGGGCACCATGGAAGTACATACCACTCAACCAAAGAAAAATAATAGAGAGTTGACCGAAATGAGCACTAAATACTTTTCGGGAGATCTCCTCCAAATCACTGGTATGACTATCGAAATCGTGAGCATCAGCATGTAGATTCCAAATCCAAGTGGTAGTATCAGGGCCTTTAGCTATTGTTCTTGAGAAATGACCTGGTTTCGCCCATTGCTCAAAAGATGTTTTTATAGGATCCCTATCCACAAGAATTTTCACTTCTGGTTTCGGCGAACGAATAATCATTAAGTCCTCCTCTTTCCGGACAACACATACAAAGAGACCTGCCAAGAGTCAATTTAGTGAACTTCCAAAAAATGGATTTTTTCCTTATGATTAGTTCTTTTCTATCTATCATTCATATCTTTTTTGAGTTATTCACTAAACTAGATAGTTATTCACTAGAGCAATTATGATATTTAGTTAATCCGAGGCAAGTGCTCGGATCTATTATGATATAAGCGTTAGGTGCCCAATGGACTTTTTTTGACTCTTCGGATGATCAGGAATCATCCTTTTTTTGTTTTTTTTTTCAATTGGACAGTTCATCTTGCCTTTTCAGAAAGTATATACACATAGCCAAATTCGGGTTAGTTTCGATAAAAGAATCCCAGATAGATCTATTGGATAAAGCATTCTTGCCCCACTTGCCAATTTGACGACTCCTCAGATAAATGCTCTCTCTAATCCATTGAGTGAAGCAGTTAACCAACTGTTCCGAATTTCTTTTTTTTATTATTTTTTTTGATTATATGAAAATAATAAAAAAAGCAATAGAATATTATGATTCTATATGGTGAATAGAAAGTCAAAAATGATTGATTAGGTCTTCCTTCCTTTAATAGGAAAAAAGAAATATCCATTTCATTTTTCTGATGGTTTAATATAAGAAAATGAAACCAAACTCATTTGAATGAATTGAATGTGAATTCAAAAGCAAAAGATAGAGTAATATTATTCAAGTGAATCTTATTCAAGTTCGAAACGCTTCGTGATCTTCAACCAATTACGTGCTTCAATATAATTGTCTGGAGTGAGTGCTATAGCTTGCTTCCAGTATTCGGCAGCTTGATTGAACCAAGCTTCTGCAATTTCGGAATCGCCCTCTAGAATGGCCTGTTCTCCCCGGTCGGAATAGCAAAATTCTTTCCTTAAAAACCGTACTTGAGAGTTTCCTACCTCATACGGCTCAGCAATCTATTCTTTTTTTTCTATTCTATCTCTATTTCGTCTATAACTAAGTGGATAATTGAATTAACATCTAAAAACTGAATAATTCAATTTGCCTTGATTTTCGATAAGGTTAATCATAAAAAAAAGAAAAAATAAGTTCATTTTATTTACAGTAAGTTTCAAACTCTAATTTCGTTAATAATCAATCAGTTTGATCTTTTCTTCCCACTTTCAGAATAATATACTATGTATAGTTTCTATATATTTTTTTCGAATTTTCTGAAAAGTAACTATCTCATTTTCGTATAAGAAAATTCTATAGAATTTTTGAAAAAGAATTTTCTCAAGAAGAAAAAGAACTTACTATCTTTGGGATCTAATACTACACCGCTGCTTAGTATCTTAGTGGATCAACTCGATTACATAAGTGGATTCCTAACTTAATACTCCCCTATCATGGCATAAGTAAGCAGTTCTTAACTGTATCGACACAATAGCTCGCTAATTGATCTTTACGGTGCTTGCTCTATCCATTTTATTTTTTATCCATAGAATTAAGATATAAAGGCTATATCTTTTTTTCTTCCTATTTTGGTTCTCACGAATTCTTTTTATTTGCTACAGCTCATCAAAATCGTGGTTTTTGACGATTTTGATGTAGAAATCCCATTTTTTCTAGTAGCTACTTTCTTTTTTTTCTATAGTAGAGATAGTCGCACGTAATGACAGATCACAGCCATATTATTAAAAGCTTGTGGTAAAAAAGGATTTCGTTCTAGTGCTCGAAAATAATATTCTAAAGCTTTTGTATGCTCTCCATTGCTTGTGTGTATAAGGCCTATATTATAGAGTATAAAACTTCGATCATAAGGATCCTTTTCTGGTCGCGTAGCTTCATAATAATTCTGTAAAGCTTCTGCATAATTTCCTTCGGATTGAGCCAACATTCGTTACGGTCGTTCAGTCTATTGAAAAGATCTCCGTTTCAAAACCGTACAGGATATTCTCATTTCATACGGCTCCTACCTTCTGTGCATAATACTGAGAAAAAGAATCTTTCGAATGAAAATCCACTATTCTCATCTTTTTATGAACTGAAAGAAGCTAGCATTTTTACAAGAAATCTCTAGTCAACCTTTTAATCAGAGGTTTTTCTGAATACCAATTCAGCATATTAATACTCCATATTAGTAGTAGATGAAAAAGGGAACTCCAATAATTTCTTTGTTCTTAACGCTTGCTGTTTCTAAGAATTAGTCACTTCAACGATCTTTGATGGTTTTATGGGTATCCAAAGTACGAACGAAATGGATGTTTGTTGTCCCAACCATTTTTGTTAGTCCCGATACCTATAAGGAAAAGGGGTATTTCAAACAAAGTTTTTGTTTTGTTGATTCCTAAGTGTAGTGCTTTTTCGCTATACTTAATAGGCTTTATTACTAGATAGAGTAGGATTGACCCGCAATACGAAAAAACCTATAGGTCTAATCTTTCGCTTAATGCTCAAATTGACAATTGAGGCATCTGAGATTGCATCAATCGAGGATACACGATTGAAGGGATGGATTGATGGTTCTATCCCCACCCAAACTTCACCTTTACCAAGCGTAGGTTTCTTTTCATGATTAGGTTTTTTCTATTCCGCAACACATTTTTCTTGCTAAGACTTAACTAAAGCTAAAAAAAACCAAGAAAAAAGAATCAAATCGCACCATCTCTGTAATAGGTAAATGCCTTTTTTTCTCCTGAAGTTGTTGGAATTATTCCCAGCAAGATATTGGCTACAATTGAAAAGGTCTTATCTATAAAATTCCCATTTATACGAGATCTAGGCATAATTTAGTAATTCGTTCTATTTTTTCATTATCCCTCAGGAAAATGATCCTAATAACAAAGGAAAAATAAAGTACAAAATTACGTAAAAAAAAGACAAGGAACTATTTGAAATAGTTCACTTTTTTGCCAATTTCATATTCTACCAATCAGTAGGTTATAATTTCATTTAAGTTCAATAAAATCACTAAAGATTTTATTTGACTAGGTTATGTAGATAATTTCAGAAGTTTTTTTTGTTATGATTATGATTCAGATACTGGAATTCTCTTTTCATCATTAAATCAACTCAAAATAAGCTCAAATCAACGTAGTAATTATATGTTTTAATTCCATAATTATGTGGCATATAATATATGCCACACAAGAAAATTGAAATCGAAAAATCCCTGGTACGATTATTTCCTTTTCAATAAGTCCGTGGAGTATTTTCTTTATTGAAATAAGAAAAGAAAAAAGAAAATTGGAAAGGTATTTTTTCTTTCTATGGAACCTGTGGTGGGTTGCCCTATTCCTTTAGTAATAAGAAAACTCCCCTATTCACTCAGTTTTTTATCAAGAAAATTCTTGTTCGAAATATAGAATGTCAATATAAATATATATTGTAGGAGAGATGGCCGAGTGGTTGAAGGCGTAGCATTGGAACTGCTATGTAGGCTTTTGTTTACCGAGGGTTCGAATCCCTCTCTTTCCATTTTTTGGAATTCTTCACTGTTTTTGGTTAGGATTTTGAAGATCAAAAAAGAATTTTATTGTCCAGAAATCCACTTTTTCCTTTTTTTCTGTACGTTGAACAAAGTGATCAAGAATTTGTAAAGAAAGGTTTTTTTGAATGAGAAAGATTAACCTTGCCTTTTTTTATGTTTCAGATTGGGACAAATCACTGTAAGTTGTCTGCGCCTACGAACTAGTCGGCATCTTTGACAAATTTTGCGAACTGATGCTCCAATTTTCATAGTTTTTTTTTGTTATCTTTTTTCTTTGTTGAATTCACTGGGAAGAAATAAGACTCATCTATTTATTTTATTGGAATTAATAATTTTCATTGGGTCCCAGAAAGAGAAAAATCAGCCGAATCTGCCTAATCTTGGTTAGGCTTTGTTTCTTTGTTATCTCTTTCCTCTGCTGAATCGCTGCTCATTGGATTTGTGCTTTCTGGGTCCAACAATGATTCAGGAGAAGTGGGATTCTCCATTGCTTTATGATCATCTGTCGTTTGTTCTATCCCATGAGGTTTTGATAATACTCGGGGAAACCGATACAAAATCCTTCCTTTTTTTGAATCAAACTCACTGATTTCGATCTTGACTCTATCCCCCAGTACCACGAGTACATGATTACGACGTATATTGCCAGAGAGATAACCCAGAACGATTTGATTATTATGATCCAAACGCACGTGGAAAAGGATATCTTTGATCGGTTCCACAATGGTTCCTTCATACACAAGTCGTCTTTTCCCGTTGTTATCTTTTCTAGGAGTGCCACTCTTGTTTTTTTTCATAAACAACATGGATTCTATTTATATTAATAAATTTTTGGATGTACAAAATTGCTTGAAACTGATATAATTAATAATTGAGAATTTGAATATTGTCTTTTGTATTTTTTTCTATTTTGATGAGGATTACCATACATAACACAAAATCTCTCCTCCAATTCTTTGAAGTCGAGCTTCTCGATCTGTCATTATACCCCGAGAAGTAGATAGAATTACAATTCCTATTCCGCCTAGAATCTTAGGAATTCGTTGATATTTTGAATAAATTCGTAGACTAGGTCTACTTATACGTTTTAAAATAGTTCTAGTTCTATATATTCCCTTTCGAGTCTTTCTATATCGTAGAGTTAAAATCAAGAAATTTTTTTGATGTTCTTGATGTTTCCGAACATTTTCAATAAAACCTTCAGTTAAAAGTATTTTAACAACGTTCTCCGTAATATTTGTAGATGGTATTCGAACAGTTTCTTTTTTAGCCATGTCAGCATTTCTTATCAAAGTTATAAGATTGGAAATAGTGTCTTTACTCATGACGAACTAGGCTTATGGGTTCTCGCTAATTGTTATGTAATCAACATGTTTTATTTTTTTTTCATTCGAGAAAGAATATATACCTGAGAAACAATCTAAGAATTTCATCTATTTCAAATAAAGATACCCAATATCCAGAAAATAGATATATTTTCGAGTTTTATTTACTAGTTTTTATAATACATCAGGAGCTAATGAAAGGATTTTAGTAAAACGAAATTTTCTCAATTCTTCAGTGATTGCACCAAAAATCCTAGATCCCTTTGGATTTCCTTTTTGATCAATGATAACTGCTGCATTGTCATCGTATTTTATTATCATACCATCTTCGCGTTTGAGTTCCTTACGTGTACGTACAACTACAGCTCTAATTACTTCTGATCTTTCTAGAGACATATTGGGAACTGCTTCTTTGATTACAGCAACAATAACATTACCAATTTGAGCATATCGTTGATTACTCGCTCCTATGATTCGAATACACATCAATTTTCGAGCACCGCTGTTATCCGCTACATTCAACATGGTCTGAGGTTGAATCATATCTTTTTCATTTCAATTTCGTAATTTCAGTGCAATAAGATAAAAAAAAAAGAAGAAAGAAATATTTTCTGTCCATAAAAAAGAAACCTACACTTGCTTTTGAATCTTTAATGTCTTATTTTTTTGTTTTGTTCTATATTTCTATTCTGAAATAAGAAATTGAGTTTGGATAGGCATTTTGTGAGCAGCTATTAAGATCGCTCTTCTAGCTACAGGTTCTGATACTCCACTCATTTCATAAAGTATTCGACCTGGTTTCACAACGCATACCCAATATTTTGGATCTCCTTTACCTGAACCCATGCGTGTTTCCGTAGTCCTGATTGTAACAGGTTTGTCGGGAAATATACGTACCCATATTTTTGCCCCACGACGCACATATCGTGTTATTGCCCTTCGCCCGGCTTCTATTTGTCTAGCTGTAATCCAGGCAGGTTCAAGTGCTTGAAGAGCATATCTGCCAAAAGAAATCGAATTACCTCGACGAGATACTCCCTTCATTCTTCCTCTATGTTGTTTACGAAATCTAGTTCTTTTTGGGTTATAGTCGATGGTGAAATCTCATCTCTATTGCAAAACAGGACATGAGAGTTTCTTCTCATCCAGCTCCTCGCGAATAGGAATAAAAGGGTTCAATTTTGATTATTCAATCATTGAATTGAATTCAATTTTTTTGAATAAAATCAGAATAGTTTGATACAAAAAAATATAAAAAAAATGAAAGCCAAGGTGTGTGTTCATTTATGGATATTTAATAGGATATCCATAGAATATGGTGCTTTTTTGTTTTATAATGAATCTTTTCTTTTCTGATTTTGATTTCTATTGAATGAATTGTGTCAAAATATTTTGATTCCGTGAATAAATAGGTATTTCGCGGGCGAATATTTACTTTTTTCTCTTTCATTTTTTTCTTTCATTCGTAAGTTGAATTCCTGACTTTCAGAAAAATTGAAATTTTTCTTGGTTTGTTCCGCCATCCTACCTAATGAATTCTAAGAATTTGTTTTGAATAGAATTCTATAAAGTCACAGGTTCTGTCGTTCCCCTAGCCTCTCTATTCATGGTTAGGCCCAAACTCTGCAATGGAGCTTTTAACAAAATTTGTTGTCAAGTTAATTTTCTTAGTTTTATTAACTCCAGACTCTTTATTCTTTGTTATTTGATTCATATTTCTCTTTTTTCTGTATTTTGGAATTGGATATTTGATTAAGAATCAAATGAAAAATTTTAATGCTTTGTGACACTGCTTTTTCTTTTAGAAATTTATAGACCCTACATAATGGGATTATATAGCATTGATATCTTGTTCTTTCTTTCTATCAGCCTTCCTTTTATCCACGCCCCCTTTAGTTTGACTTAGCATAATCGGATTTTTTCTCTATGAATTCGAAAATAAAGAAGAGATTTCAGTTGCTACAAATATATGATTTATTCATATAGTGACTGTTTTGGGGGATCTTGATAATACGAAGCAATAAGTTGGTTTTTAGTTTTTTTACTTTGAAATAGAAACAAGTTTTGAGTAAGGGTTAGTTGATTTTTTAAACCCCCGCTTGAAAATGTTCAACTTTCCAATTTGAAAGAAAAAACTAACGAATCACACACTAAGCATAGCAATTATACTAAATAAAAAAAATCAATCAAATTGTTATTTAACCCTAACTAATTCGAATTGCTCGTTTTTCTTTAATGCAAAAGAATCCATCAAAGAATTTGTGTTTTTTTCTTCTATCGTTGCTATCAAATAGAAAGAAAAGTTGCAAACAAATATATATATTTGTTTGCAACTTTTCTTTCTCTACTTTCTAAATATCCAAATTTTTAGGCCTAGTACTCCATAAATTGTTTGAATTGTATGAGAACCATAATCGATTTTGGCACAAATTATTTGTAGGGGAAGTTTACCTTCTCTTTTACCTTCTTTACGTGCGATATCTTTTCCATCGATACGACCTGCGAGTTTTACTTTGATTCCTTTTGTATCTGTTTGTCTAGCTAAATCAATAGCTTGTTTCATTGTCTTTCTAAAGGGGACTCTATTTTTTAATTGTAAGGCTATAAATTCTGCAAGAAGATTAGGTTGGCTATAAGGTCTTTGAGCTTTTTTGAGTTGAATACTGATTTTTCTGGGGTATACAGAATAAAATTCTTGTTTTTTTATATTTTTCCGGAAGTTTGCCAATGTTTTTCCTTTGAGTAAGAATTTTGGCACGAATCCGCTATAGATTATGATTCGTATAAATGTTTTTTGTGTTTTAGTTCCTTGTTTTTCAATTTCTATTCGTACAATTCCTTCGAAGCCTAAGGGAGGTATTCGACTGTTTTGATGTTTTGTATTTTTTTGCTTTGTTTCTTGTAAATATGTCTTGATAAGAATTTGGAAATATTTGTTGATCCTATATTGTACATAATTCTTGACAAAATCTCGTATTTTTTGATCTTCTTGTATACTCGTAGGATATTTTTTTGGTTCTTCGAACCAAATAGAATGATGACTGTGGGTTGTACCAAGTCTAAAACAAAGCGGATTTGTTTTTTGTCCCATAATTTCCTATTTTCTTTTTTTATCCATATTTTTGGAATTTAATAGGAATCTAAATCTTAGATTGATCTAAGAAAGATTTCGGTTTTTCCTTTAGTACGATTGTTATATGACACGTGGTTCTTTTTATTGGATAACTATGTCCTTGAGCGCGGGGTCTTGCCTTTTTTTTAATAGCACCTCTATTGACTTCGGCTTTACTAATGAATAAATCAGCTTCGTTTAAACCCATATTGTGATTAGCATTTTTTGCTGCAGAATAAACTAATTTAGAAATGGGATAAGATGCTTGATAAGGCATGAAATGGAGTATCATAAGTGTTTCTTCATAAGAACGTCCACGAATTTGATCAATGACTCTTCGCGCTTTGGAAACAGAAATATGGATATGTTGAGCTAAAACCTTTACTTCTTTACCTGAAGTGAAACTCGAGTTATTTTTCATAGGGTTTTTCCCTAGCTTTTTCCAATTTTTCATTAAATCTCCTTAATATTTGTTTGATCCCTATTTTTTTTGATTCTTCATTACAGATTTATTATCGTTATCGTTTCTTGCATCTCTCGCGAAATTCCGCGTAGGCGCGAATTCTCCCAATTTGTGACCTATCATAGATTCTGTTATATAAATAGGTATATGTTCCTTTCCATTATGAATCCCGAATGTATGGCCAACCATTGAGGGTAGAATGCTAGATGCCCGAGACCAAGTGACTATTATCTCCTCCCCCCTTTTGATTTTTTCCATTTTTTCGAATAAATGATTAGCTACAAATGTTTTCTTTGGATTAGCTACAATTCTTTTCTTTGGATTAGCGACAATTCTTTTCTTTGGATTAGCTACAAATCTTTTCTTTGGATTAGCTACAATTCTTTCTTTTGGACCTATCACAGCTGATTACTCCTTTTTTGACATGTTAAAGATTGGCATTCTATGTCCAATATCTCGATCTAAGTATGGAGGTCAGAATAAATACAATAATGATGAATGCAAAAAAGAGAAAATCCTTTACCTAGATAAGGGGCGGATGTAGCCAAGTGGATCAAGGCAGTGGATTGTGGATCCACCATGCGCGGGTTCAATTCCCGTCGTTCGCCCATCCCATCGAATTTCCAAAATTCGATTTGGAATATTCCTATTTACGGCGACGAAGAATCAAACTATCACTATATTTTCTCCTTTTCCTACTTCTTCTTCCAAGCGCAGGATAACCCCAAGGAGTTACGGGTTTTTTTCTTCCAATTGGGGCTTTTCCTTCACCGCCCCCGTGGGGATGATCCACAGGGTTCATAGCTACTCCTCTTACTACAGGACGCTTACCTAGCCAACACTTCGATCCAGCTCTACCCAAACTTTTTCGGGTCACCCCAACATTACCCACTTGTCCGACTGTTGCTAAGCAGTTTTGGGATATCAAACGAACCTCCCCAGATGGTAATCTTAATGTGGCCGATTTACCCTCTTTTGCAATCAGTTTCGCTACAGCACCTGCTGCTCTAGCTAATTGTCCGCCCTTTCCATGTGTGAATTCTATGTTATGTATGGCCGTGCCTAAGGGCATACCGGTTGAAGTAGATTCTTCTTTTTTATCAAAAAAAACCCCTTCCCAAACTGTACAAGCTTCTTCCAAAGCATACGGCTTTCTAGATGTATATGATGATATAGAAAAAAATAGATCTTTTCATCGTATAATGAAGTATCACATGAGTGGATATATAGGAATCCTAATCTGCCGAATCATTCATGTTATCATCTTCTACATCCTAGGTCTCTCCGTTCCGTCATCTGGCTTATGTTCTTCATGTAGCATTCAGACCGAATGACTCTATCAAATTACGTCGATACTTCCACATATTACGGGTAACGTAGGAGACATCTCTTCGGCGGATCTTCATTACCACTGCTTAGCTTTCAATTCGCCTCTGACCATCAAATGAAATGTGAATAACCCGTCCTCCTCTCTTTGAAAGAAGAGGCGCTTCCGGTTCGGTACGTGCTTCAAACAATTTTCTCCATATTACCATATCTCTAGAGTCAATAATTCTCTATGAGAAACTACTGAACTCAATCACTTGCTGCCGTTACTCAACAGTTTTCTGTTGAGGTCTATTCCATAGAGGTACTCCAATTGGATCAGTGATCGATTTCTAGGTTTTGTCGTAAACCTAATTGGTTACTTCCAATTACGTAAATCAATAGTTCAAACCGCACTCAAAGGTAGGGCATTTCCCATTGATATAGGAACTTCTGCACCAGAAACAATGGTATCTCCAATTATAGCCCCTCTGGGATGTAAAATATATCTCTTCTCACCATTCCCGTAGTGTATAAGACAAATGTATGTATTTCGATTAGGGTCGTATTCTATGGTTACGATTCTACCAGATATGTCTTTTTGATTCCGTCGAAAATCGATTTTACGGTATAGACGCTTATGACCCCCCCCTCTATGCTTTGCAGTAATGATTCCTCTGGCATTACGACCTTTACTACAACGATGCCGTCCATAGATCAGATTATTTCGTGGATTGGATTTCATTTGACTGTCTACAGCTCCATTGCGTGTACTCGGACTAGAAGTTTTGTATAAATGTATCGCCGTGTTATTAAGTATTTTTCTTTAAGTTCTTTTCTTTAGAATCTCTAGAAGAGGTGGAATAGAATAACCTGGTGGAAGCGTAATGATCATATGCCTGTAATGGATTGTATGTCCCATAATAGGCCCCTTCTACCCTTTCGGGGTAGTCGATGACTATTCATAGCTATTACCTTAACACCAAAGAAGAGTTCAACCCAATACTTACTTGATTTCTGTCTTAGTTGATCCTGATTCGGCATTAGAAGTATGTATATTGATTCTTCCCCAATAACCGAAGACTTTTTCCTGTAACTACTCCATATTGGATTCCATCCATAACTCCAATTTCTTCCCTATGAGTCCCAGTATTGATCAGGATTCGAGTTCTTACTCTTCCTATGTTATGGTATGAATATACTATACCAATTCGTTATGGATAGATGATGAGATCCCATTGATAGAGAGAAAATTCCGATAGACTTATTGAACATTCCCATTAGCGTGCATCCAGTAGGAATTGAACCTACGAATTCGCCAATTATGAGTTGGGTGCTTTAACCATTCAGCCATGGATGCTTAACATAAGAGGTATCATCATAATCTAAAAGATGTATGATCATAATCATACACATTGGATTAAGAACGGGGTCAGAGGGATCAAAAACCGCTAATTCGTATAAAGCCATCGAACCGGCCCAACCAGCAACTAGAGCTGTGTGCATTATATGCACAGAAAGCAATCGACCGGGATCATTCAATACGACAGTATGAACACGATACCAAGGCAAACCCATGGAAATACCCCTTAAGAGAAATAGAAACTATGTCACTTTATTTTATCGCATTAAACTAAAAAGACTATATACTGTGTACCTCACCTTTTTTCAGTAGATTCTGTATCAGAAAGGGCTCATTTTGATTTCATCCCATTGAAAATCAAAATAAGGGAACAACTCTGTTCGTAAGAACAAAGAGAAGCAGATCTATTCTATACCCGATAAGTACCAATACGCAACGGGAAGATTGCATTATTATAATAACTTGTTGATCATTCGAATGATCAATCCCTTCGTTCCAGAATCCATTCTGTCTTACTCTATCAAAAAAGCCTTCCAATGGATCAAATAGAAGTGGAAAAAATAGAAGAAAAAGGAATGAAGGCAGGAATTCATGGATTTTCACGTTTCCTTATTCAAGTGAAGTAAAGTATCCGGATTTTCTGAACATCAGGGAAAGGTCTTTTTTACGGATAATCACAAGATCTTTTTATCAAGGAATGGGAATACTTTCAGTATTCCTTTAGTTAAGTATCCAGGTTCCAACAAAAAAACTTTGATCCACCAAAAACCCCGCGTTCAGGGAGGTCAATGTATTCAAAAAGGTCAAATTTTAGCAGACGGTGCCGCTACAGTTGGTGGGGAACTCGCTTGAGGGAAAAACATCTTGGTAGCTTATATGGTTACAATTTGTAAGATGCAGTACTAATTAGCGATATGAAGATATTTTGACGTCTTTTCACATTCGGAGATATGAAATTAAGACTTATGTAACAAATCAAGTCCCTGAAAGAATCAGTTAAAGAAATATTCTATAATATGGTTACAATTTGTAAGATGCAGTACTAATTAGCGATATGAAGATATTTTGACGTCTTTTCACATTCGGAGATATGAAATTAAGACTTATGTAACAAATCAAGGCCCTGAAAGAATCAGTTAAAGAAATATTCTATAATGAAGAAAAAAAAAACCAAAAAATCAAAAACCAAAAAATCAAAAACCAAAAAATCAAAAAGAGGAAAACATCAAAATGATCATCAACATTGTACAAACTTCTTGTAGTCAGATAAGGATAACGTTTTTTTTTTCGAATAATCTTAATAATCTTAAAGAAAAGGAGGAATTTTATGGTCAAAAAAAAGAAAAATAGAGCACATGATTGGATATCCGGCTGGATCTTGGACTGGAGAGAGATATTAAGAGAGATCAAGAATTCTCACTCTTTCATAGACATTTTTTTCGACCAAGAACGCTTTATGAGACTCTTTGACTCCCGAATTTTGGGTATCATAATTTCAAAAAATTCCCGGGGTTCAAGAAGCAATCGATATTTAACCAACACAGGTTTAATAACTCGAGATTCCAGGATCCAAAATGGAGTAAAACGTGTCCATGGTGTCGTCAAAAATGTGGTAAGGGGCGTGATGCTACTTGTACTAGGGGTCTGTTTATGTCGTATTCAAAATCGAAATCTAGTTGAACGAAAAAATATCTATTTGAGGGGGTTTCTTCCTATACCTATGAATTCGGTTGGATCTAGGGAAGAATCTTTTTGTTCTTCTAATATTCATAGGTTTGTGATTTCGCTCCTGTATCCTCCAAAAGGAAAAACCTTTTCTGGGAGTTGTTTTATGGATGGAGAAGAAATTACTCGGGTTCTCCCAAGAAAGAAAAAGTGTATCATGCGGAGTTCATGGTGGTCGAGAAACCAGATGGGAAAAAAGGGGGATTTTCTTTGTAATGAAACCGTAGCTGGAATTGAGATCTCATTCAAAGAGAATAATAGCAAACATCTGGAGTTTCTTTTGTTATGGCATATAGATGATCCGATGGTTAGTTGGGGGAAGAATCAGCACGAATCGGATTTTTGGTTCGACAATGTGTGGTTGGGAAACAAGGATCGGTTTGTTAGGAAAGTACGGAATATCTTGTTCAATATTCAATATGATTCGACAAGATCGAATCTCATTCAAGGAAAGGATTCGAGCCAATTGAAAGGATCTTCTAATCAATCCATAGATCATTTCGATTCCATTAGAAATGAGAATGTGGAACGAACAGAGATAGAATCAGGTCGATTCCCGAAATGTCTTTTTGGATCTTCCTCAAAGTCCCGGCTATCCGCGGAAGGTGAAAAGCAGATGAATAATAATCTGCTTCCGGAAGAAATCGAAGAATTTCTTGGGAATCCTACAAGATCCATTCATTCTTTTTTCTCTGACAGATGGTCAGAACTTTATCTGGGTTCGAGTCCTACGGAGAGGTCCCCTGTAGAGAAGGCTCTTTGGAAGAGAAAACTGGGTGTTTCTTTTGTCCCCTTCAGGCGGCGATCGGAACATAAAGAACTGGTTGATTTATTCATAATAATTAGGTATTTCCAAAAAACCGTCTCAATTCATCCTATTTCCCCCGGGGATTCTAAGATTCCGAAGGAGAAATCGAATGCAGAAGATCGATTTGCAGAAATGGTAAATCGATTCATTCTATCAATAACGGAGCCGAATCTGGTGTATTATAGGAGATTTGGCCTTTCTATTGATTCCTACAGGTTGGATCAAAAAAAATCCTTGAATGATATATTCCACACAAATGGATCGAATCGATCCTTTCTAATGGATAGATCCGATCGCAACTTTGAATATGGAATTCAAAAGGATTCCATTGGAAAAGATAGTATGAATCATCGAACTAGGATGAAATCTACGATCAATCAACATTTATCAAATTGGGCAAAGATTGAGAAGAAATGGTTCGACCCTCTTATTTGTCGAACCCAGAGATCCAGGAATGGGTATCCTGATGCATATAGCAAATGGTCGAATGAGTTCCAGAATCTCCAGGAAGATTTCCTGGGATATTTCTCTTCGAAACAGGAGAAGCTTCAAGTAGTCTTCGATCAATTACGATTCCATATCACTGATTTTTCGAGTTATTGGGATTCGATTGATTGGTCCGAAATTTTCGACCTATACGAATTCACTTTCACTAAGTTATTTCTTGTCCTTTTGCCCATGGCCCGTCTCTTTTTTCATAAGTTACTTATCTTTTTTCCTAAGTTTTTGTACTGGTTATATCCCCGATTCTCTGTACATATCGGGAATATCGCCATTCATAGTTCTGAGATGTACATTTATGAATTGAAAGATCCGATCCAGGAGAAGTCGTTCGAACCACTACGTCTTCAAATCGTTCTTTTGAAGAAATTGAAACCCTTCTTATTGAACGATCATAATACTTCTCAAAGATTGGACGATCATAATACTTTCCAAGGATCGAATTTATTGATCAATGAAGAAAGAATATTCCCATTTTTTTTCAACGAAATATCAAAGTGGATGATTGACTCATTCCATAGTAGAAAGAATCGCAGGAAATCCTTTGATAACACGGATTCCTATTTCTCCATCATACCCCATGATCGAGACAATTGGCTAAATCCCGTGAAAGCATTTCATAGAAGTTCAATGATATCTTCTTTTTATAAAGCAAATGGACTTCGATTTTGGAATGATCTACATCACTTTTGGTTCTGGGTCTCTTGTAAGAAAAGATTTCCCTTTTTTGTGGAAAAAATTCGTATCAATAATGAGGATCTTACATATCGAAAATTCCTCAATATCTCGTTTATTCGCAACAAAATAGTTGGCGGTCAAAAAAACCATTTGTTTGTGAGTCTTTCTGCAAGGGTATCTGACATAAACATACCTCAGGATCAGGATTTTCCAAAAAGTGGCTACAAAAGAGAGAACTTGTACAAATCTTTCATGTATAAATTGTATAAAAAATTCTATAATCGATTCTATAGATCTTTTATTTTTCCAAGAACTCTTTATGCAATTCAATCCGATCCAGTCGTTTCTAGAGCTAGTTCCTCGATCGCGGACCTTTTAAGACCAATTCAATCTGATCCAGTCGTTTCTAGAGCTAGTTCCTCGATCGCGGACCTTTTTAGATTGGAAAAAACTTTTTGGCAATCTTTTTCAGATATGAATCGATCTGATTCCAAAATGAAGAACTTGCATCAGTATCTCAGTGTCAATTCAAACATGGACTGTGGATCAAATCCATGTTCTAAGAAATCTTTACCATCCGGAAAGAAGGAAAAATGGAGTCTTTTTAGTTTTCGAAGTCAAAAGAAATACGTTAAGAAAAGACATATCAAAATAATCAATAAAAAAAACCTTTTTTCTGTAAAACTTTTCGAAGGGAATATTGAAGAAAATATTATTTACTTAGAATGGACTATTTACAAAGAATGGCTGCTAACGATCTTTACTACGAGTGGGTTCAAACATCTAAGATTCATCCTTTCCGAGATTTTTTCCTATTTGATATTCCCAACCGTGGTATCCAAAATTCAAGATATTCTGGATATACCATGGGTAATTCTTGAGAAGATTCTTATGAAATGGACTCTGATAAGTGAGAAGATTCTTATGAAATGGACTCTGATAAGTAAGAAGATTTCAAATCTTCATTTAGTACAGCTACTCCGAAAAAAGACTCATCTGTCTCGAACAAAGACTGATTCTTTTAATGGGTCTTCTCCTTTTCTTTCTTGTACACTTTCATTATTCTCATATAGGAATAAGTCATTGATATCGGCTGAGTTCCTCTTTTCAATTCCTTTCCTTCTTTTTTTTGCTGGATATCTCGCTTGTAGAGGTCTTATCTTAATTTGCAAAACCTGTCGTCAGTTATTTATAGACTTTGAAAAGATCAAATCTTGGTCAAATCCATCATATATCATGGAGTTCCAAAAACTTCGGGATAGGTATCCTATATCTTCTTTCAGGTCAGAGAATTTAGAGAATCCCCTTCAAGTTATTTTCGATGATCCCTGTGGAGTTATAGAGAATCCCCTTCGAGTTATTGTTATTCTGAAAAAATACTATGTTATTCTGGAAGAATACATAGTAAAATTCTTCTATTTTCTGATAGAACTAGGATACCTACTACTTTTTCAGGAAAAATCTGAGAATCGAAATCGGATCGATTTGCTCATCTCTTATCTCACCTATCGCATAAGTGATCTCAGAAGTCTCATCCCAAATAATCTCATCGATCAAATCATTTTTTTGATAAATACGAGACATCTAAGTCCTACAAGTATAGAGATCTATTCATTGATGAGGAAAAGAAAAAAGGTGGTGAACAGCGATGATGAAATAGAATCCTGGGTCGCGAACAACGATTGGGTTGATGATGAAGAAAGAGAATTTTTGGTTCAGCTCTGCACCTTAAGTACAGAAAAAAGGATTAATGAAATTCTATGGAGTTTGACTCAGAATAATCTTTTCTATGAAATGGTGGAACAACCTGGATCCAATTATTTACGGTACTTATTTGAAATTCAGCAAAAGGATCTATTGAATTATGAGTTCAATAAATCCTGTTTAGCGGAAAGACGGATATTTCTTGCTTATTATGAGACAATAACCTCGTGGGGGACTTTTCATTTGTCATCTCGTCCAACCCCCTTTTCGCTTCGCTTAGCCCCATACCCTTCTAGGAGTGTTTTAGTGCTAGGTTCTATAGGAATTGGGCGATCCTATTTGGTCAAATCCCTAGCGAAAAATTCCTATCTTCCTTTCATTAAGATATATCCGCTCAAGTACCCGTATTTATTCGCGGAGTATTTTAGTGATCCCAATCAATATTTCGATATAGATGAGATGGAAGAATGGAAGGATGAATATATTACTTCTATTCCTTTTGATGTTGATGATTTTGATGTTGATGATAGTGGCGATATTGATAAGAATCTGAATTTTCATAAGAAACTTTTCTATATGACACGGGATAAGCTAACTACCAATGACCCATTTTTTTTGGATATGACCGTGCAATTCGATTTGGCAAAAACAATATCTCCTTGTATAGTATGGATTCCAAACATTCATGATCTGGATCGGGATGAGTTGAGGTATTTATCCCTCCATCTAGAAGAGAGCTCTCTTTCCAATTCCAAGGATCGTGAAAGATGTTTCACTAGAAATAGTATTGTTATTGCTTCGACTCATATTCCCCGAGAAGTGGATCCCGCTCTAATAGGTCTGAATAAATTCAATACATTCATTAAGATACGAAGGCTTACTATTCCAGAACAACGAAGGTATTTCCGGATTCTTTCATATACTAGGGGATTTGGCTTGGAAAATCAAATATTCGATAGTAAGAAATTTGGGTCTATAACCATGAGTTCGAATGTACAACATCTTGTAGCACTTAACAATGAGGTCCTATCAATTAGTATTACACAGAGGAAATCCATAATCGAAGAAACTAATTCAATTCGATTCGCTTCTTTTAGACAGACTTGGAATTTTCAAACTCACATAAGAGGGTTCCAGGATCATAGGATCCTTTTGTATCAGATAGGAAGAGTTTTTGCACAAAATATATTTCTAAGCAATTTCCCCATAGATCCTATCTATATCTATGTACGGGACCCTATCGCGAGGAATCAAATATGGAATTCTTATTTGTACAAATGGTACGTCGAACTTGAAACAAATTTGAAGAAAATAACGATACTTCTTTATCTTTTGAGTTGTTCTGCCGGATTGGTCACTCAAGATCTTTGGTCTTCACCCGGACCCGATGGAAAAAATTGGATCACTTCTTCTGAATTTCTTGAGAATGATTCTCGGCTAGTTCAGAACCTATTAGAATTAGAAGACTTTCTGGTGGGATCCTCATGGATAGAAAAAAATTGCAGTGAGACATTACTTCTTCGGTCCGAACCAAAGAATCCGTTAGATATGATGCAACATAAATCTTTTTCTACCCATTATCGTAGAGTGACAAATGAAATAGAAATAGACGAATCGGAGTTTGAAGAAGAGCATGAAGCCGTGAACCCGCAGAAGATAGAGATAGAGAACGATTTCTTCAATCAAAATCAAATAGAAATAGAAATAGTTCGGTCTCCTAAAATATGGCGCTATATATTTGATAATCTCGAAATTCAGAATATCAAAAAGCTTATCAAATCGGGACTTCCTTATTGGGCCGAGTCATTTCAGGGCAAGTGGCCTTTTGATCTTGAGGAAGATCAGCTTCAAGAGGAGGAGAATGATTCGGAGTTCTCGCAGAATGAAACAATTCAGCACGAGAAACAAGAGAGATTTTCAAAAGAACAAAGCTTTTTTATAATAAACCGATTCATTTGGGAACCTCCGCACCCACTCTTTCTCGTAGTCATATACCTGTCCTTTTGGCTTTCACCTCGAGAATTGTTTTCATCTGATAATTTCGATGAGAGGAGTCCTGACCTAACTAAGGATCCTTCTTCATATATAGATGAAGACCATTGGTTCAATAAGGGAGAAAAGCACTACGAAAGGTTGGTTCGTCATAAGAGATGGCAAAGAAGACTTAGAATCAATAGTTCCTTATCTAAAGGATCTTTCTCCTCTCATATTCTGTTCGAGAGTTATCAGTATTTAGCAAATCTGTTCCTATCTAACGGAAGGCTATTGGATCAAATGACCAAAATATTGTTGAGAAAGAGATGGCTTTTCCCGGAGGAAATGAGCCATTTGATTTGTGGAACAGAAGAAAGATTTCCCATTCCTTATCCGTAAAGATATGTGGCCATGAAAAAGGGAAAAGGCCTAGCGTGGAAGAGGATTGACCGGGTGGTAGAGTCGTGGAAACACTTGTTTATTCGATATTTTGGACCTTAGTTCATATGCTACTGTTCAAGCATGAATTGAAATCTTAGATCAAAGCACTATGTATGGATGATATAAACTGCCTAAACAAGAATTCCTTTCTTGTTTAGGCGAACAACCAGAGTAGAAAAACAGAGTAGAAAAACGGATTCATTCGGATCGACATGAGGGTCCAACTCCATTGGATTGCCAGAATCCATGTTGTATATTTGAAGCAGGTTGACCCCCGTGCTTCTCTCATGGTAGAACCCTCTTCCTGCTGAGCTGAGCCCCTATCTCCTCGGCCCACAGAGGAAAAGTGTAGGGCTGGTGCTCAAAATTCATTACGGAAGAAAGGACTCACAGAGCCGGCATCACTAGGGGGATCACTAACTTATACTAAAACGAATACTAATATAATAGAAAAGAACTCTTTTTTCTGGATACTTTCCCCGGTTCCATTGCTACCG